>JABEYC010000681.1:0-49132 GCA_013266195.1 Fusarium zealandicum | reverse complement strand
GTCCCCTCCCGCCCGCATCTCGACCAATCGCCGAGCCTGAGCCCGCGTCCCCAGTGTTCCCCTAAGGTGCCCGGTTTGCGGCTTGCAGCATCATCATCACTGCATCAAATCACCAAGCGCACTGGCACAGCCTGGCCGAGCCCCCCCTCACAGTGTCGACCGACAAAGAGTTGTGCTCCCCTTTGTCGACTCGCAGACCCGTGCCCGTTTGCCTCGTCTCGAGATCGCTTGGTCTGGCTTCCCCGCTGCCAGCTTACAGCGTTGCGCACCACCCGCAGCAACTCCCTCAACACTGGTTGTACAGAGTCGTGATCGCTAGGAAGACCCTGGTCCTAGGGTCGTGATCGTCATCTGCTGCCGCCACGCTCTGGCCGTATTTGCACGCAGCCCACCAGCTCCACATCAGCCCACGAGTCGATCACAAGAGAACAACCACTCGCCCTGCTCTGCCTTCAAAGGTAGTTAGTTGGTCGTCCACTTCCGACCGCCCTGTCTTGACCTCGCTCCAGGTCCACGACCTTTGGTCTATTACTGCACCTCTATCCCCATCTGCCTCTAGGGTGTCCTCTTTTGGACCACCTTAGAACCGACGAACAAGGTGGATTCCTCCCAAGAAATCGTGGCATCTCCCGGTGCCCTGCAAAACGTCACGTCCTACCTCAACGGGGCGCTGGCTAACCTCTCGTCTGTCTTTCAAGATTCGAGCGGCTACATATCAGACACTCTCGGTGTTCCTCCCACCCTAGTCTACAGCAGCCTCGCCGTTCTGCTCGCCGTTCCTCTGACAATGTCGAGATACGGCTGGTCCGTTGGCCGCGAACAGCTTTCGCCTTACAGCTCCATCCCCGGCGGTGTGCCCGCCGTCACCGACGACGACTTCAGTTACATCACCTCGCAAGATCTCGATGATACTACCGATGAACGATATTATTCCAGATCCCAATCAACCGCTCCGCCAGCACCCGAGGACGACGTCCTCCTCATCAAGAACAGGGGCATCACATATCCGGCGCACTTTCCAGCATATGCCATCGGTGATGGAAAGCTGCGTGTGATAGACGTCAAGGACCGGGTTGGTCTCATGATGGAGCTTCCCGAAAGGGGAGCCTCCCGCATCAAGCTCCTGTACAAGGGGAAGCAGCTCAAGGACCCCTTGGCGCCTGTACGAGATTACGGCGTCAAGAACAACAGCGAGCTGATGGCGGTGCTTCCTGAGATTGACGATGTCAGCAGCGCGTCTGAGGAAGAGATGGTGATTGTTGATGCACCCCGGGAAGACAAGAAATCTCGTCGGCGCAAGAAGAAGCGCGACAAGAAGAAGGGCATCACCAGCGACGGAGACTCTATGTCAGCAAGCAGTCCCCGCGACAGCGCCTCGACCTTTGATCACCCAAGGTCTCCTCCTGCGCCGCCGCCATCTTCAGGTGCCACCAGCGGCCCCATGAAGCAGCTGGACGACCTCTCCATCGAGTTTCACATCAAATGGCTACCTCTGTGCACCGACTACATCGAGGTACCTCCCTCAGACCCCAAGAAGCGAGAGGAGGAGCACAGGAAACTATCAGAGTCGATCATGCAGCAGATTGTTCTCAAACTTGATGGTGTCGAAAGCGAGGGCATGGCCGATGTCAGGGCGCGGAGAAAAGAGCTTGTCAGGCAGGTTCAGAAAGCATTGAAGGAGCTAGATGTTGCAAAGGACTCATAAAGGGCCATGGGTTGATTGTCGATACTGGTAGACAGGCGTCGACAGCAGTTGCTATCCGAGGCCGGGGAGACTGTCCGATCTAAGTGCACTTGGCGTTAAACTGGATGAACGACATGAAGCTCGATTTCCATTGCTTCACACATAGAACAAGCTGTAATCGATCTGAGAATTACGGCCTTGACGATTATGACCATCAGATAGAAAGCATACTGCCAGGTTGTATACATTTTAATCAACATTTGACAGTTGATTCACTCAACTCTTGCAACTACCTATCAACACTCGGATTCTATAAGCTTCAATGATTGCCCTACAGTCTCATCAACAACCCTTACCCATTCGAGACTCCACTGAGCCTCGAGGTTCCATTGTGGGCGATCCAGAAACCTCGCCAAGTCACGTGCTAAATGGGTGCCGCATTGGGTACCCCCGGATGGCCGACCGATTCCAGCACTGTTTGTGGGCGCGTTGGCGGCGTTCGGTAAATTGTCGGCCTCTAGGCTCTAGGTCTGTTAGCCCTAAGCACCTCCGTTCGCTTGCTCCGGATCCCGCCTTTGCCCTAAATGGCTAGCGTGCTTTGTCCCACAGGCACAACGAGCCCTCTTGCGGTCCTTGGATTTTTCGCCCGTCACTTACTATCGCGACCACTTCCACCCAACACTTCGAGGGACGACTAACCCCAGCAGCACAGCATAAACAGATTCTCGCCGGCCTGGTCTGAGTCTGAGCTGCCCTTCTTTCCTTTTCTTTTAATTCCCCCAAGAAAAGACGGTTACGATGTCGACGTTCGAGCAGGTTGTGAGTAACACCTCGTTTCCCGCAGCCATTCATTCTTGTGAGGACGACGAGCCCAACTTGGGACATGATGCGGGCGCTGGAGGGGATTGAGGATGCAGTGGGATCTCTGGAATCAGCGCCTCCATCTGCCTCGAGACGCGGCTCGTCGCTCGTTCTCACATTCACATTCACATGAATATCCGATGGGGACATTTCGCTGACCTTTGTGTGCGTCTCCAGGTCGTCATCGACGGCAAGGGCCATCTCCTTGGCCGACTCGCCTCCATTGTCGCCAAGCAGATCCTTAACGGTCAGAAGATTGTTATCGTCCGCTGCGAGGCCCTCAACATCTCGGGCGAGTTCTTCCGCTCGAAGCGTATGTCTACCCCACGAAGCACACACACACACACAACCACCCCGACCTGTGGTCGATCA
The DNA here is from genome assembly GCA_013266195.1 of Fusarium zealandicum. Lineage (NCBI taxonomy): Eukaryota > Fungi > Ascomycota > Sordariomycetes > Hypocreales > Nectriaceae > Fusarium > Fusarium zealandicum. The sequence goes on along the minus strand of JABEYC010000681.1, from coordinate 46,215 downwards.
CCAACGCGGCAGCGAGCAAGTCAACAGAAGCTGATTATGTCCAACAGTCAAGTACCACGCCTACCTCCGAAAGATGACCCGATACAACCCCACCCGTGGAGGTGAGCCGAACCCATTACTCCCGATCCCGTAAGATCAGACGTTGACCCGAGACAGGTCCCTTCCATTTCCGTGCCCCGTCGCGAATCTTCTACAAGGCCGTCCGTGGCATGATCCCTCACAAGACCGCCCGTGGTGCTGCCGCTCTCGAGCGCCTCAAGGTCTTTGAGGGTGTCCCCCCTCCCTACGACAAGAAGAAGAAGATGGTCGTTCCCCAGGCTCTCCGAGTTCTTCGCCTCCAGCCCGGCCGCAAGTACTGCACTGTCGGCCGTCTCAGCCACGAGGTTGGCTGGAAGTACCAGGATGTTGTTGCTCGGTATGTTTCGCTCTACCGTCGTGGAATGACGCATGTACTAACTCGCCTCAGATTGGAGGAGCGCAGAAAGGCCAAGGGCGCCGCCTACTATGAGCGCAAGAAGGTCGCCGCACGACAACTCACGGACGCCAAGAAGAACGCTACTGTCAAGGAGGAGACCGCGAAGGCCCTTGCGGCCTATGGCTACTAAGTTGGCCATATCCTCGACTCTCGGTTCTTTCAACCACTAGTCCAGGTAAACTTCGCATTGTCTATCATTTCTCGTGCGTTTCATTAGATTGGCGCGGCGGTTCAACAAAGGGATTACTTGATTTGCTGAGTGATGGCAAGGGCGGCTCGAGGAGCGGATGTCTTATTCCCCCAAAAATGTTCTAAATGAAGATCCCGTCGTCGGAACCCCCATCTCCCCCAAGAAGAAAAATAAAGCACAGAAACCCAAATATCAACATGATGAATGCATGAGGATGACGAGAGACTATGTGTCTACTACTTTTCGACTTTGTCGGCTGACGATGGAGGACCAACGGCGGGATCTTTGCTTTTAGGGACGACCTTGGGGTTTTTGGAATTTTGGCATCCTGTTTCTTCCTTGACCGTCCAAGGACGCCAGTCACTCGACGGACAGGTCCGGGGAGACGGCGGTGAGGGAGGTGATCTTGTTACGCTCCCGGGACGGGACAGGGTCTCGCATTTTGCACAATAGGAGTAGAAAAGGAAAGGTTTATGTTTGATCAAGCGGTATTCGTGATTCAGTGATGTTTCGTGATGCATCTGCCTGGATGCCTCGTACCGATGGGATCGAGATCCGGGTGAAGAATAGTCGTGTTATCAAGGTTCTTTGTATATCATCGCAGTGTTGATAAGGTCATTCCAGCGTATTATTGGCTAGGACAGATGTCTCTTCTGGTGATTCTCTCTCGAAGACAATCACCTTTGTCAACACTGTTCCCTGGGGATCTTTGTCAGGCCAGTATCCACTTTACGACCATCCCGACTTTGCAATAGACTATTATAAACTCACGACATATGCAAGAAAAAAGGAAGGACAAGTATTTAATTGACAAAATCAGCTGTATATAGAGAACTGACGTCCTTTGGATGTATCCGAATCATACTGCAGGGTAAGGTCACCGTCAAGGGTGTCATGTGCCGATAAGACAAGATAAGCTTATTTTCATGTGAGGTGTCCTAAACAGCAACTTACACCCAGACGCCAGAGCGGACCAACCTTAGCGTCAACATCACAATTACAACTTGCGCTCTTACGACACAGTCGCTATCTTACCACAAGCAAACCATAGTCTCGCGACTTGTATACAATACTCACCAACATCGGCGTCACATCCAAACAACATCCGCCATGTCGGACCTCACGCACTTCGACCTGCTCCCCCTCCAGATGGACCCCCAATCCAAGGCCATCACGTCGCAAAGGCCCTCGCGCGCACTCAACGCCGAGCTCGAAGCCCTCAACACGCTGCACCGGTCGCTTCTCAACCTCGAGAACTCGTCTGGCGCGCCGCCGCCGCCGATCCCCGTCAACCCCAAGCGGACGGCCAACGTGACCAAGCTGCGCGACTCGGGCAACGCCGAGTACCGCAAGGCCAAGTACCCCGAGGCCATCAAGTTCTACACGCTCGGGCTGCAGATGGCCATGACGCGGCCCATGTGGGAGCCCGCGGCGCTGCTGCGGGAGGAGGTTAGCAGTCTTCTGGCGAACCGGGCGCAGGGGCACATGGCGCTGCAGAACTGGGCCGAGGGCAGCGTCGACGCGCACGCGAGCGTCGAGGCCAAGGCTCAAGGCAACGCAAAGGCCTGGTGGAGGAGGGGAAGGTGTCTGATCGAGATGGCCCGCCTGGACGAGGCGAGGGAGTGGCTGAAGATGGGGCTGGAGGTGGAGGGCGAGGAGCTCGATCTGGTCCAGCTGCTCGAGGAAGTCGAGGCCAAGATTGAAAAGGAGGAGGCATGATACGGTTCATGACTTTGAGCTGGAGTATCAAGGCTTGGCTTGACTTGGGAAGTCTGGCATGCGATTAAGCGGATGGAGACTAGATGGCTTCGGGAGGGAGTCAAGATGGCTTGGGAGAGAGTCATCCGAGACACACAAAACAACGGAAGATTCCATGCTGGTTTAGATATCGGGGAACGAGATAGATCTCGTTCAAGCGGAGGTGTCTCAGCCAGGACATGGCACGGCTATCAACACGGGCCCAGCGAATGTGGGTTTACGATGAGGACGTTGCTTTGCTTTTTCTTGCGAGAGGTTTATAAGGAGTTATGTCTATATCAAATGCCTTATCATGCATCAATGCAAAGAGCCCCTTAATTCCCAACCTCGTGCTGCCATGCCATGTCCTTCTCGGTGCGACTCAACGTAATACATATACTAACAGCGTGACACATAATAAAAGATCTGATTGACGGCCGTATTCTCGGCATGGGTAACTATAGCTCTGGCTGCAAAAAACAAAAACAAAAACGAAGACATCCATCCACCAAAATACATGGGTAATCGTACAAGACACTCTTCTCGTCGCTGTCTGCGCCTGGCTCTCTGCTGGCGACTTGAGAAAATAACCGAGATCAAGGAAAAAAGAAATATGCATGTATCTCTCCGTCTTGACCACTCTAACCACGAGCGGCATGTATGTTTCCCCCTCCCTGAGCACGTAAGACTCTCAAGAGCAAGTCCCAGGGCTCGGGGACATGCGTGGAGCCCCTTTCACCCTCTCTGGTTATATCCATCCCAGTGTTGCCATTAAAATAAACAAGAAAAGGGGAAAAAAGTAGTTGTCTTTCGTGGTGTGCGTGTCCTGGCCATGAATTGCGAGGGTTTCGGGTCCGTATTCGTCAACTGTGGAAGGGGGGCAGGTCTAGTCGCGGGGGTCTCTCTCTCAAGTGGCGTGTTTTATAGGAGGTCATTCCCGCCCGCTAAATTTAGGCCGGTTTTGGATCCCATGGACGAGCGGAAAGGGCGGTGCCTGTTGCGAAATGGGCGAAACAAGCGCTGACGCTGATTTTGAATCGTAAGTTGAACAGAACGAGCCCATCCGCGAGGTATGAGCCGTTGTGCCGAAATCGCGAGGGTCCCGAATCTAGACCTTTTCGTTGAACTTTTCGTTGAGGCTGGAGCTGCGAGGCCGCATGACGGCGTCCTGGCCGCTCATCCTTCGGTCGAGAGCGCGCTCGAGCTTGGCGCCAAGGGCGAGCTTGCTCATGTTGTCTGTCTTTTCGTCGGTGAGGGTGACACGCTGAGAGCTGAGGGCCTTGTTCTCCATGCGATCGAGGCCGACGGCGATGTCGCGGATCTCGGCGTGGGCAGAGTCGTTGGTCTGAACGGTGGGAGCAAACGAGGGAGCCATGCTGTAGGTGCTGAAACGGACAGAGTTGCGGTTCTTGGGGTCGTCAGCTGGTTGTTCTTGTTGTTTCTGCAGCACCTGACGGTTGGGCTGGGTGTGGGCATGCGAAGATGTCCAGGGGATAGGTTTGGCCATGGTTGAACACGAATGCGTATTTGATGTGGAATGAGAGAGAGAGGGAGAGAGGCAGGATGAGGCAGTTGATGAACAGGAGAGATGAGAGACAAAAGAGTAGAGAGGCAGGGGATCATCAACAAGGTGAACTAAGAGGACAGGGTAGTGATTAAGCGTGGCAGCTAAGGACAAAGAGGATGGCCAAAGCAGAAGAGAGCTAAAGCCAAGGGTAGAGCCGGGCAAACAAGACGCAGAACCCAGGAATAGAAATCACATCGCAATAACCTCGTTCAGGGCATGGGCAAGCGAGGAAATAAAAGAGGGACGATCAGGGGCTGATATAACACACCGAAGGGGCCATGATGGGCCGGGAAGAGTCCAATGAAGCAGGCATGATAGTGGACAAAGCGCTGATGCGACGCTGACGAGAGAGGAGGAGGATCGGTGGGTACTAGACGAAGAGTCGAGAGAGGGAGAGATGAGGAGACGAGTGGCGAGAGATGGATGAGCCGACAAGAGAGTCAGAGTCAGAGGCAAGAGACCGCAATAGTGAGGCCGGAGTTAATGGTGCGCGATAGTCGTCGAGAAGAGTCAATACCGGGGGTATCTTGGTTTGGTCTGGTTGTTTGTCGGGGGGTTTATCGCAGTTTCGAGTTTGGACGAGAAGGAGAAAGGAAACGCGTCAGGTTCAGCCTTTAGTCAAGGAAAGAAGAAGAAAAAAAGGGCGAGAGGGGATATAGAGTAGTAAAAGAAATGGATGCGTTGCCCGACGAGCAGGGGGCGGGTGGAATTTGGAGATTTTAATTAAGACAGCCCCGACAGAGAGTGAAAAGATGAGACGGGAACGGGGATAAATGGTCTCAGCGCGTGTGGTAGGTTGGGTAGATGAGTTAGGTTGCCTGTGGAGGGGGGGATGGATCCATGGATACTTTCGAGGGGGGTAGGTATTCTAGCCCGTAAGTACCCAGGTACACTGTAGTACTTGTTGAAGCACGAGCTATGCCCGTGGCCAGTGATTACCCTGCGTTGGGTACGGCTGTTGGATAATATATGGAACTTTTGGACTCGAGGAATTGGACTCAAATCGGCCTTTGATAGCAATGTGGATTCATCAAAGGGTCTGGGCGTATGTCAAACGGCGTAGTCCTTCCATGGATGGTACCTATGAATCCATTAGTTAGAGTGGACGGGAGGCTAAGGAAGGATAAACTCGAGCTCAAGATGCCACATCATGTTTCAACAAAAAACCTAACAAGGAAACGGAGCATCTCGAACAAGAAGGGAAAAAAAGCCCCCAAGTTTCAAAGGATAAACTTGACAGATAGGAATTCCTCAGCAGCAGAGATGGAAAGTCTCTTGCGAAACGGCACGGTCCATGGTTGGAGGAGTGCCCGGAGAGTCGAGGTTCTTGGGCTGACATCCATGAGGTGTCCATACCCCGGAGCCCCCACAGGGAGCCCCGTTCCAGTGGGCTGCAGGGCATCACCCGCTGGAGATTGGACGGAGCTGCTGCTGCTAATTGGCTGGCGCCTTCCCGTCCTGTGCCTCGTGGCCTCTGCCCTGCTGAGGGTGTGCGGGCAGGAACCTAGTACCTAGGTAGCCAAAGCAGGGTTCCAGGGGTTCGCACCAGAGGGAATGGATGGAATGGGCAGAGCACGGAGGCGAGTGGAGGATTGTACAATGCCCGTAGGTACTGTTTCATCAGTGGGCACCTATCGACTCGGCTATCAGAAAAAGTAAAATACCTACATGGTGTGCCCGTTGCGTGTTCCATCTGCTCGGCTCTGGAATGGAAAAAACAGACGAATGCGAGTTGAACTTGAGCTGGCTCTTCTGGTTCCAGCTAGATTACCTACTCGCGGTCGGGCTTGGGTAGGTTCCATGCGCCATCGCGTGGGAGCCACGGGGCCTGGCGAACCTTGTGGCATTGGGGCGACCCAGGTGATGGTATCGAGGTGTCTGCTGGAGATGACGACGATGACCAGATCTGCGATATGATGCCTATTGGAAGGTGTTTCATACATGATTGATTGATTGACAAGAAACGGCCAACCCTTGGAGGGACTTGAGATCTAGTTCGGCACTACCATGTCTATCAACACGGTCAATGGCAAGTCACACGCCGTGAACCGCCGATCGACAACCCGATGGTTGGAGGCTCAGACACATGGCTCCAGGCATTGGGCTGTCGATCATTCAGTTGCCGCCCTTACAGCACCCACGCACGCACGTGGTTTGCCCGTTGAGAGTTCAAAGAACACGCGACTTGCACGAGATTGTGGAAATGAGGAGCAGGGAGGCCTCGAGCTGTCAGATTGCGGGTTGCTCATGTACGTAGTACGACTGAGATGGATCATGGTTTGCAACATGACGAGCCTAGTACCCAACATAGTAAGTACAGTCCATATTACATCGGCCTAGATACGCAAGTAGGGCAGAGTCTGGGCGCCCGTACTTGGGTACAAGTGATCAGCACGGGAATAGCCCGGAGTCCAACTGTGCTTGATCCGTCCCGGCCATCAACTCGAACTCTTAGGCCGTCGCCTCGCCTCGCCTCGCCTCGCCTCTTACAACTCTCATGGAGGCCTTAGCCGACCAATGCTGAACAAACAGCCTCGAGAAACACCAACCGCAACTGGATAATACCTGCTTCGTAGTAGGTAGTCAAGTGAATTAAATCTCACGTCGCCGTCTCAGCCAAAACGCAATACAGTACTAGTCGTCTGGATCCATCTGGGCCCGCCTCGTCCGGCGCCGTCGGGGCTGCCGCTCGCTAGAGAGAAAACCCCAGCCCAATTCCAATTCTCTTTTGGCTCCAGGCTATTTTGCGGGATGGCTGCTTGTTCCGGTGCGTGGCGATCGCGCCGGTCTCTAATGTTCTTCTTGGGGCCATCGCATGTCTTGCCTGCCAAGCAAAGTGGAACATGCCTCTCGTGGACGGCAATATAGAGCGGTAGCCAGTTGATAGCTATGTTGGAATTGCAGCGCCTCTGAGAGAACCGATCCATCATATCCGTTCTCTGGAGCAATATTCGTCCATCTGGCTTTTGTTCTGCCGTCTCATCGGCTGACGTTTCAGCCCGCTCACATGGAATCCTCAACTCTGATGGATCCCCTGATAGATCAGCCAGAGCCGTCTCAGCGCTCTGGTCAGCTCGTGGCTCTCCCTGCAGGCGCTGCACGTGGGGGATGGCTCAGGGGTGTGGGAGCTGTGGAGCAGGCGACTGAGGCTCTCGCAATGCGTCGGGGCATCGAGATGGCATCACATGGAGTCGAGAATTATTATGCTTCAAAGTAGGGCACCTCGTCTGGAACGACAGCTTCATTGGCAGTGGGCACGTACGAGCTAACAGATCCTAGCGAATCAACAGCTTCCGCTTTGATGGATCTCGGACTGTCAAGCAGACTGATTCGTCGTGTGTGGCTTTAAAGTCTATCAAGAAGCGTCCATCGAGCGTCTATTCTTGTGGGGGGCAACTTTGATATCTGGGCGGGGATTTGGTGATATCGTTACTGACTCTGATTAGTCGAGATGAGCGCTTAGACATTCAAGTCACTGTCTCTGTTTGCTTGGACTATAATCGAACCGACCTTTAGTAGATGAGATGTCGTCCAAGCAAGTTGGCTACTCAGAGAATAGGGCATTTCTGACTGAAGGGGTTCACGTCAAGCAACGGAGGAACGGAGAACCCCGATACTGGCTTGCTAAAGTGTCTATGCAGTCACATAACACGCTGTATTATACGTCAAGTGACAAGAAAGATGGAAAACAACGTTTCAACTATACACTAACCACGTACACACAAACGATAAACCCAAAGCACGAATACTACTGCTTCGCTCGGCAGATTCCAAGGTCGACATGGATTGTATTGTCCCAAACGCCCGCAACAAGACGAACATAAACCTCCCAAAAGACACCCACGGACACACACACACACTCACACACTCACACACTCACACACACACACAAACTCACTCACTCACTCACTCAGCGCGTCTTGCCCTTGTGACGCTTCTTGCTCGACTTGGCCTTGCTCGATGTGTAGTCGAGGTCAACCTTGTATCCCGAGCCTCCCGAGCTCGACTTGGACGTTGAAGGCGACGATGAGGACTCCTCCTCAGACACGGACGGGAACCCCCCCGTGAGCGAAAAGGCGGATCCGCGCCGGTGCGACTTGCTGGCGCTGCCGTAGCCAAACTTGCGGGACGCTGAGCCCCTGCGCATCTCTGAAAAGGTCATGTCTGGCGTTGCGTCGCGGCTCGAGCCTAGTTGTCTCCTTGTCAGCATCGTCGTGTCCATCATGGAGGGAGGGTAGCATACCGTAACGGATACACTGGCTGCAGCATCCGTGATCGCACGTTGTCTCGACGGCCTCGACCGAGAACGAGTCCCGGTTCATCTCGAACCTGCTCAGGGGCATGGTGCACCAGCCCTGGGTGTTGGGGCCCTGCTGGCACGAGCAGCACGTCCAGCTGCCGCCCTTGTTCTTGAACTGGCAGTTCTGGAGCGGGCAGTCCGTCGTCGTGGGCTGCGCGGCCGCGAACGAGATGTTGCTACAGGGCGTCTCGTAGCCCGTCTCGAGGTCGATGAGCGCCGAGGGGCAGTAGTGCCAGTTGATGGATGTGTGCGCGCACGGGTGGTGTCGTGGATGGCCGTGGCACATGGTGAAAGAGTCTCGTCTGGAAGGTGGGAGAGCGATGCGGGAGTGTCAAGGTGAGATGCTTGCTTCTGATGCTGCCATCACACTGAGCGGCCCCGTCCTTCTCCTATTTATACACGACGACAGCTCGACAGCATCTACACCATGATCCAGAGCAGCCTGTCCCTCTGCGCGGATCGACCTCGACGGCCTTGGAGAGACCTCATCAGCGAAGCAATTCTCACATCCAGAGACCCAACGCACGTCGACCCGTCGGCGCAGTCCCAACACCGCACTGGGCGTCTGCACCACCCCAGGCCCTGGGAGCCAGTGGCTGTCAGGATCGTGTCCTCGAGCTGCATCATCGGAGGTTACAAAGCACTCGCCCCCACGACTCCGATGCGGCAGACGAAGGGGAGGGATGGACTTGCACGGGCGGCGCTCAATGTCTCGGGTGCTGGAGGGAGAGATGTGATGGGCTTGTGCGACGGGCGAAGAAGGGGTTTTCACACCCAGCGAGGGTGATAGGACGCCACGGTGATGCTCGAGGGCATTGGGGGCTGCGAGGAGGCGGTCGTATATGGATGGATACTGTGCGTCTGGGTGGTACAGAGATGCCCCGCTGCATGGGCGGCTATGGGAGGAGATCGGCGGTTTGCGAGACGAGATCGATCCGGGAGCCTGGTGTGTGGTAGCTGATCTCGATCTGCAGAGGGGAGAGCACATGGGGGGTTAAGCGATCTGAGAAGGGATGTACAGGTGAGGCTATCACCAGCAGCTGGAGGCTAAGTTGCTCAACTCCGGAAGCCGTATAGACAAATATGCGTGTATAGAGTCAACTCCAACTCTCCGGAAAGATGCCGAGTCTGCATCCTCGTGTGAGCAGGGCTCCGTCTCGGTCCAAGCCTCACTTCCACTGTGTGTGTGTGTGATCTCGATTTAGACCCCCTGGCAGTCTCATGCGGGCAGACGGGATCTGGTACGACGGGGCTTGGCAGCCTCGAAGAAGCCACTGAGAGAAGAGGATTGCTCCTGGGGAATCTCGGGATGCGTGTGTGTTCGGGTTCCCAAGATGCTTGGATTACAAGTCGTCAGGCGAGTCTATTATCCTTATAAATTAGGTGTGAGAGTGAGTATCCCGGGGCCTGACCCCTGCCTGTGACCGCATGGTAGCCCGGTCTTGGAGCAAGCAGCGAGATACAGTCTTTTAAGGTCCCAGCTAACACTTGGTTATATTTAAGAGTACTCTTTAGCGTTAGGTATCATATGATTACTCTTGGGAACCTATATAGTTATACAAGATATGGGCAGTCATTGAGCAAGCAACAAGACACCTTCAGTAGGGCACAAGTTGTGGCCATGATACTGTAGATGCAGCTGATACCTCTATTTCGCTTTAGACGGATGCGTGCATGAGAATGATAAACTTTCACAAGTAAATTGACAAATGGAAACTAAATTATGTTGCTCTGACAAACTAGTTGAGCACTGGACTTGCCAAGTCAAAATTGACATCCCAACATCCTCAAAACCGGGTATCCAAGCCAAGCCAGACATCCACCCTCTTCTTCCTACCATAGCCAAATCTCAAGAAAAGTACTCCCTTGAAGGCATACACGATTGGCAGCAGATATGCTCGCACCGATACGTGCCCCCCTCGCCAATCATGACACAGCTGCAGCGTCCCCCAACGTTCCACGTCTTTCCGCACCAGCAGCAGTCCCAGGCCTGGTTCTTGGCCTCAAAGGGACAGTCTGGCAGCGGGCACTTGGGGAGCGTGTAGCCCGAGGGCGGAGGGTATGGGATGGACTGCTTGGTGGTGTTGACGCAGGCATGGCGGCTGTTGAGGCCGGCTGCGCAGTATGTTATGTGCGAAGAGACGTGCTCGCACGCGAGGCGGAATGTTACTTGTTGACACATTGTACAAGTTTGGGGTTGAATCTGGTATTTCGAGTGCTTGAAGAAGTGGTTCGACGATATTGTCTGGTTGAGGTGATCGGTATTGGTCCTTACGGCGTGTTGTCCAGAGCCAGATTCAGGCAGATTGATGAATGATTTGAGTAGACTCGAATGCCTTGAGCGGTACTGAAAACTAGTGCTTCTTGTGACTCGGCTCTTTATAAATGACACCAACATCCATGCCAAGCAGAATCCTCGAGACTTATGTATTGACCCGTTCAAATAAAGTGCTGCCATTATTCACACAATCTCGGTTCTAGTGACCCCCAAGATATCACCAACAAGTGTGAAACAGACACAGTCCAACGATGCAACTCGAACCGCAAGCAAGAGCCCGACGGTGGACATGGCTGTCAGCTCTTTAGACGAGAAGCCTCGATCGGAAGAGTGTCCGAATGACGGGGTCAAGAGGAGATGGACTCGAAGCCCTCGCAACGGTTTCCTGGCGAATACACTATCGCTGACGAAAACCGAGCCAAGATTGCCTTAGCCTCTATGCCGGCAGCGATATTGGGGTGACCAAGAATCCAGGAACCGACGAAGACATCGTGAGAGGGAGGCAGATATTGTGAGCCAAAGTTGAAGTGGTTGAGATGAAGCTCGTGGTGCCGTGGAACAGTGGCCGACTGCCTCTATCGGTTATTCATCCTTTAGCTCCAAACATCATGACTTGAGAAACACTCCTTGGTCTTGGTTCTCGCCGATCTGGCCAAGGAGGGACAATAGCCGGACGACTGTGCCTGGGAGTGACCGAGAACGGATCTGCCATGAGCGAATCTGGAAAGCAGCTGAGCAGGGAGTCAGCGAGCGAGAGATGACTGTAGACTGACTGATGCGGAAATATTCCCTATTAGGGAATAAAGAAGAGTATTGGACATCGGCCGTGGCGGTTTGAAGCTGGCCAGCACCGTATCAACGCGGCCTGCAGCTTCTCACAGGCTTTGCATCAACATACCCCGGTACATGTCTCAGCCGGAGCCTTGACATACACCCTCCGATATTCTTCGGGCTCGAGAACCATGCTTGGTATACCATCTCAACTCGATGTGCTGTCCGTGTTGCACGCTCGTCATCACTTCATGACCTGTCCTCGGTGCAATGTTCACAGATCTGGTGATGGCATGCCGAGCGCGGCGCACTCGGCACCAAGTTGAGGCACTCGTAACCAGAATTCCTCCCTCGTTGGCACACGCAGCATACCCATCGTCCGCGGACGTCTTCCAGCCGACATCCCCCGGACTTACACCTCTGGTTCACCAGGCACAGGCTCATCGAGCACGGGTCTCTCATGTCCCCGCCGGGCGAGCTGTCCGACACATCGCTGCAGGGCGCGATGGGCCTGCTGGTTTCAGGGTCGTAGACGGCGGCGGCGCAGAAGGTGTAGTCCCACAGGTAGCTCAAGGGACGGGCACAGGGGGGGACGTGGTGGTAGTGCAGGTAATGGGCGATACACATGGCGGCGAGGACGGGGAGCTCAGGTCGCACGGGCTGCGTGTCTCGGGAGACTGCTCAGCTGGTACGATCGAGCAGGCTGTCCTGTGATGGTAGAGCAGAGGACGAGATCTGGCTCGAGGCGGATGGGTGCAGGGCGCGATCGGGAGACAGATATCGGGTGTTTGGGAGACGTGCTCGGAACCAGAGTTGGGACGAGGTTGACCAGAGGCTCGTCAGCAAGTGCTGACGAGTTGAGGCGAGCAGGATCCGGGCCTGGAGAGTCGTCGAGTGGCGTGATTATTGGTCAAAATCAGGATCTGACCTTGGGCGAGAAGCTGACTGGAGAAGCGAGTAGAGTATATGGCAGGATGTGTTGTTAATCCTAGTCCGAAAGGGGAAGCAGAGTGGACATGTATGACAGATGTATGATGGGTATTATCTAATGTCTTTCAGCTGAGTGCTGAGAGGAGTATATCGAGGACAAAGGGCCGCTGTTGGTCTGAATAGAGGTTCTGGGTGGAGTTGAAGATGCCGAGGAGATACCTAGCATGTAAGCGGCTGATACTCTGCAAGTTGCTGAATTATCAAAAACCGTCGGATCATGCCTGGCAGCTTGGCATATATTTGAGGACGTTCAGAGCGAGAGGGATAGAGGTCTTTATGTTTCCTCAACTGTATCACCAGCGGGGCTTAGTAACGTCGAACTGGGTGTCAAGCCCCAGGAGACACTCCATGGCTATGCTCTGGTCTGAGACCGGGGGTGACCAGATATCTCGTAAAGTCTAACAAGAGGTGCTGTCAAACATCCTTGACAAGAGGTATGTCATTGGGGACGTTTGTAGTGTTTGTCGTGGTGGACGCCCTAGCAAGGGCCTGTGAACCGTGGAACATTGTGTCAAACATGGAGCTGCCGTGGTGGTGCGACGACCTAGTAAAATAAAGCACCAATACTCGGATCTGATCGAGTGGGAAGTGGTCAATGGGCCGGAGTCCTCGGCGTGAGTTTACCGGTAGGGCTTTAGTATAGACATACGAGTGCGGACCGAGCCACCATGGCTTTAACCACATGCAGTAGAGCTTACTTGATGCCCGGGATTAGTAGCTCAGGGTCCAGTCAAAGAAGAACAGGGAGGACTTGACGTGGTACTACGATCTGGAGTCACGGCATTGATCCGGGAGGACAAGGCTCGTGAAAAACTCGTGGACGCCTCGTGGGCATGCCGTGTGTCGGTCCAGGCACAGAGTCAACCGTCCGAAGGAGTAGCACATGGGCTGATTTCCAGTTCCAGACCAGGAGAGATACTACACAATGCACACACGGCGGAGAGTTCAACGCGGTCGAGTTGGAGGGCAGTGAGACTACTAATAAGAACACGAGCATAGCCCGGAGATCGGCAAAGTTGCCACTCTCCTATTCTTGGGCCGCCACGGAGGACATCAGGTACACATCGTCCGCGACTGGGTACCACAGAACGTGAGATTCTCGTGGCAGCGGCGTGGGCTGGTCTGACTTCTTTATTTCGTGGCTGGGGTATTGCGCGGCAATGGTCGAGCATTTAAGCTTTCTTGGACGTTGAAGATGTTTCGTATGCCAAATAGGAAATGATCGGCTTGATTACGTATGCTACGTAGTAGAGTTTCCAAGCGTGGGTATTGTCTATCTATAGTGACTCTACTAGTCTTGATCTTGAGACCGGGGTCATTGAGGCTGACATACTTGTCGCAAACCGTCAATCTTGAACCATGACCAAACTCAGCACAGGATTTATTGGGCAACATAGATCAAGTGAGAAAGAATTGCTAGTATAAGCAAACTTACTAAGATGGTCTATCCTGGCAATATAACTAGTGTCATACTTGTCTGATGTATCTCTATTGTTGTAATTGGATTATTCGACGCATCTCAATGCTAGAAACACCAGTGTACAGCAAACATGAACAGCAGCGCAACACGATAGCATAACTACCAGCATACGAAGACCAAAGCAAAACAAAGCGATATTCCTAAAACTTGTTGTTCAGCTACATGTTTCTGCAATCTGAATCACTTGCGGCCTACCCGTTCAGCAATGCAGAATCACCACCCTCAGGTGTTTGTTCGTTAGAACACTCCTCGTCCAACAAAGAATAGCCTACAAAATGGCATTGTTCAACAATCACCCACAAGAAACGAAGCATTCTGGTCCTCATTGGCAAGTATAGATATCCCAAGTCCTCCTTTCCGGTCTCTGGAGCCATCATCGCAACCCGACGCAACAGAACAACCAACTAGACACTCACTTATTAGACCCTTAAGCCACGCGTGATCCATTTTCGAAACAATGTCATCCAAGCCAAAGGTCATCATCTACGCCACCGGCGGCACCATCGCCGGAGCTGCCACCAGCGCCTCGTCCACAGCAGCATACAGCTCAGGCGTCGTCAGCGTCATCAGTCTTATCCAAGCCGTGCCCCAGATCAAGGACGTCGCCGAGGTCCTCGGCCGCCAGATGTGCAACGTGGGAAGTCCCGATCTCGACTCGGAGATGCTGGTCCGCATGTCGCAGCAGATCCAGAAGGACCTCGACGACCCGGGCGTCTCGGGCGTCGTCGTCACCCACGGCACCGACACTATCGAGGAGACGGCGTTTTTCCTCGACTTGACCCTCAGGTGTGAAAAGCCTGTTGTGCTTGTTGGATCCATGCGGCCTTCTACTTCTCTTAGTGCAGATGGACCCCTGAATCTTCTCGAGGCTGTGCGGCTGGCGAGTTGCAAGGCGGCTGGTGGACGCGGCGTCATGGTTGTCCTCAACGATCGGATCTGTCCTGCTCGCTTCACCACAAAGACTAACGCGAACAGAGTCGAGACTTTCCAGGCGGGCGACCACGGCCTTCTGGGTACCTTTGAGAACTCGAGGCCCGTATTCTTCCACCCGCCGACCCAAGCCAAGGGCTCGCAGCCCTTTGACATAAGCAGCCTCGACTCCAAGAAGGGCCTGCCCAAGGTGAACATCCTGTATGGGCACCTCGAAGCCGATGACGATCTGTTTGCGGCATCTCTCAAGTCGGGAGTCAAAGGCGTTGTCCTGGCGGGCATGGGCGCTGGCTGCTGGGTCACAGACGGAGGAGACGCCATCGACGAGGCCATGGATGAGACAGGGCAGATCCCCGTGATTGCGAGCTACAGAACCACGTACGGTTATGTTCACAGCGCAAACAGCATCTATGGCCTGGGTCCCTGGGCTATCGGCGGCGGATATCTCAACCCGCCCAAGTGTCGCATTCAGCTGCAGCTGTGTCTCGCGACTGGGTTGGACATTGCCGCGACGCGAACGGTTTTTGAAATGTAAAGAGGTTTGTTTGTTTTGTTTGTTTCTCTCTTTTCAGCCTGGAGTTTTGGATGGGAAAAAGTCCCCACGGATTGCATCGTCGCATAGACTTTGGGGTTGGGTTTAGACGGGGCATAGAACAGACATAGACTGCCTACCAATAGAGATTTGTCTTTACAAAACCATGGATCTACCTAGATTGTAGGAAGAGTGAGAACTAAAACTACTTTGAAGAGTAACAATGATCACGACCGTTGGGCTTGGAGAGCACTGGCCTAGTGACCTGTCATCTTCTTTACATAATAGCTGCAATAGGCAGACCTCCAGACCGACCTGAAGCCGCTGCTCTCTCTGCGGTCATACCAAGCACCCACCACAGCTGCATCTAGACCGTTGCATAATCTCTCCCATTGTCCAATTCGCCAGACTTGAAGCTATTCATATAGTCCTTGGGCCAAGAGTCATTTAGGGCTGATGTCTGGTCATACATCGTGTCAGATAGCTGACGTGGGATGCCAATAATGAATGCATTTCACGAGAACAAACCAACAGCGACCGCTGCGATTGATAAGGAAGGCCTCAATAGTCTGTATGTACATAAATACTATCCTATGTCGTTCTTATTCCTGGATACCAGCAGCGACATCATGGCATTCCATCAGTTCAGCAATCTCCTTCTGGAGCTCCAGTTCCAGATATAGGAAGCATACATGACTGCCGGCCCTGCGATGTATATTTTTAATGTTTGTTATCCCTCTTGGAAGGGCGTGGCACGGGCAGAGAAAGCGTTTGAAGCACTAGAGAAGAGTCACAAAACCGCATAGGACAGACTTGATGAGTACAATAAGATGGTGTTTCTTGATCGGTTGGGCTCGGAGGGTACTGAAGCCCTGGTCGATCCTAGTATCTATCATACCACAGCGTTGTGGCGATTGATCAACCGCGCTGCGTACCAAGCCGCGAGAGCTATCGAGAAGAAATGCGACAAGAACACGGTTCACCTGTCCGGGCGCGCGCAGAGAATCTCCATCTCAACCTCGGACGTCCTCATGCGCTTCCGCGAACTGCCAGTCAACCACGGCCAACTGGCCACGGAGACTTTCCTCTGCCCGCCGCCTATCAAAGAGATCCTCGAGAGCTAATGGTCTGCTGAAATGGCGTCGACGTTGCAGAATGCTACCAAGATTGCGCTCGATATGACAGAGACGTGGGCGACGGGGCTGCACGGCGAGCTCGCACTCGAAGAATCTGCCTTTTTTGCTTGTACCCTCCAGAAGGGGCCTGAAGTGATGTACTTGACTGATCATTGTGCTGGAAGATGCAATGAGTGTGGGACCGACGGTGTCAAGGCGACAGAGCTTCAAGAAAGAGACGAGCTGTGAGAAGGTCTGCATCAAGGCTCAAATGATGACCCAAGACCAGGATACGTTATCCGCGGAGTATCGAGGCGATATGTCGAGGTATTCAACCTAGGGGCATCGGCATGGGAGGTCGAGCATCCGTCGTACACGTTTGCTGGGTTAATCAGTGCTGCGATATGGAGCCAACAAGAGGGTGCGGATAAAGACAAGTTCCAAGGCGTCAGGGTATTAGTAGTAGAAGACGAGTGAGCGATATGCGTCACTGGGCTGAACATGTCACGGCCGACGGAATCGTGATGCCGAAGAGAAAGGACCATGCCCGCTTGACTTTTGCCGGGATATACCATAACGCCATACATGTTCTGCCGCCCGATATACATTTAAAATCTGGACATGTTAGCTTTGAAGAGTGACAAGTAGCTTGGGGCTCACCTTATTTCATATGATCCTGCTCTTGTCATGTATCGCACCCACTTGACGCTCGAATAATTACTCTTCTCAAACACCTTCAGGTACCGCACCAGCAGCCCCGAACTCGTAAACATGAGCAGGCTAAAGTTCATGCTCAGGGGCGGTCGGCTCCATGCCCTTTGGTTGGTCATGCTGGTCAGGTGTGCCTCGGCGCTGAGGACGAACTCGCTCTGGCCTGTGAAGCGTCCAATCTTCCAGACGATGTTGTTCTCGCTGGGCTCGTACTTGGCCTTGCCCTGGGTGCATCTCTCGGTGATCTTGGCCGTGTTTAGAGGGGTCGGGATCTTGACGATGACGTTTGTGGCAAACAGCTTGGAGCCAAAGTTGGCCTTGACGCCGATGCTGTACTCGACCTTTGAGCGGCCGACCTCGTTGACAATGGCGTGCACCTTGAAGGGCAGGTTGACGTTTTCGGTGGCGCGGTATCGCATGAGCTCAAACTCGCCATCCGGAGGCACAAAGCTGATGATGCGGTCCGTGTCAAACTTGCCGAGCTTGACGCACTGGTGGAACTGGCAGTCCTCGAGGGTGACGCTCCCAGCAGCAGCCTTGGTAGCCTTGGTGCCCATCTTGTTCCCGCTGGGGAGGCTCAGAAGGCCGTCGTTGTCGAGCAGGAGGCGGTCGTTGAGGCCGAACTTGCACTCGGGGGTGCCGGAGAGGTAGGCGCGCATGATGATCTGGCCGGTGACATCGGCGCGCAAGACGGCGCCGGTGGCCGACATGAGCAGGTTGACATCCTCGATCACGTCGACGAAAGCTTCATTCTTACGGTACTTGACGTCAGCCTTGCGCCAGGAGAGGGCTCCCGTTGCCTGCATAGTGATCTTGGAGGTGTCTTCGCGTCGGGACTCGGACTTGACGCCTTCGGTGGTGATGTACATCTTGAGGGTGTCGGTCTCTGTGTTCTGGGGGTAGCCAAAGTCGATGATTTCTGCGGAAAGCGTGAGCTGATGAGTTAAGCAAGACCGGGAGGAGGTGATGTACCGTCCAGCAGCTCATATACCAGCACAAAGTTGTTCTTGACGGCCTCCTCGTCAAACTTGCCAAAGTAGCCCTTGCCCAGCTGGATCAGGCGGTAAAGGAACTCAAAGACCAGCGCAGCGTTGGCATTGCTCTTGGTGATGGCCACCAGGTAGATGTTCTCATGTTTGACATGGCTAAAAGTCGTGCTTCCGAGCGTGAGGATGGGCGATCGTACTTGGGCGTTGGAGATGACCTGGATGCGGAAGACGTCGGCGAGACGGGGGCGGCAGTCGTTGCGGAAAGCGCGGAAGATGAGGTTCTCGCCCTTTTGGTTGAAGATGAGGACACCGGACAACATGATTGCGGAAGGGACGAGGGGAGGCGATTGCGCGGCGTGCGCTCGATCGAGGTGGCAGAAGAGACGTTGAGTTGGCTGCTGATGGATGCTAATATCACAGCCGCGCTGAGGGTCAAGATAGGAGACGCTGTAGTGGGGGATTCTGCCAGGGAGCTCAAAGGCGGTGTGGCCGCTAATTAGCTGACTAACAGGGCACTCATCAGCAGCTGGTTGAACGTAACTGATGGAGGAATTGGTCATGGATTAAATTATAAATAAGCAGAGTTGGCCGGTAATTATTGTTATGAGAGTTATTTCCATCTTTGTTCTGTTCAATTCAACCTGTGCAGCTGTATTGGGGCTTTGTGCCGTCGAGGTAGACAACCCCCTATTGGTGTCCTAACCTAACTGGCTGGCCTCTAACATAAGCCAAACTACGAGTCTCTCCAGACAATCAAGGGTTCTAGTCCCAATACTATTATCATGCTGTTGTTTGTGTGACTCCTATTTGAACATGGCTTAAACACGGTTCTTTTCAATTTCATGGAATGTGTTGATTGTGGATCAATTACCTTGGTGTTACTTGGCGTGTTCAGGCCAATTCCGCGTCATCTACCTGCTGCGCCGCCAACTCTCACCCTGGCTCATACCGTCATCTGCCATCGTTTAAACAATACATCACGCTTCTCTCTGACATCTTGATCAACAATCACAATGTCGGAATTCCCACAGTCATTCCTCAGGCCGTGGAAAGAACTCGCTCAGTCCCATCGCGATCAACAACAAGATGACTTTCCAAACCATCATGTCAACAACCTCGACTCGCTCATCACCACCAGCGCGCCAAAGTCACTGTACGTGGGGACAGGCCATTCAATCTACACGCGCGCGCTTCTCCCGGCTATTCTGAGCGCCAAACACTCAGTGCAGCTCATCACCTGCTACTGGGCGGCATCTCCGTCTCTGGATGCCATCCGCGATGCCCTGCTCCAACTTGCGGCTACGCGTAAAGAGGCCAACGTCAAGTCTACCCTGCGCATCACCATTGGATTCTCATCTCGCGGCTTGTTCCAGAAGCTGCTGCATCCGGCTTCCCGCGATGGCTACGTCTACCCGCCATTGCAATGGCAAAAGCTGGGTCTACCGGGCCAAGACGTGTTGCAGGCTGCTGGCATAGAGCTGACAGTCAAGAGCCTCTTCTTTACTCCGCTGAGCGTGATGCATCCCAAGTTTGTCATCATTGATGGCGCAAGAGCATGGGTTCCAAGCTGCAATGTGAGCTGGGAGAGATGGTTCGAGGGCTGTGTCGAGGTTGAGGGCGACGTCGTGGACCGCCTTATGGCCTTTTTTGAGAGAGTTTGGGGTGATGGTAACGAGTTCATCAAAGATGCGAACCTACAGAACAACACTCGCATCGATCACCAGAACCCTCAAGCGCAGGATCTGGCTAACTCATCCCATAACAACGAAGCATCAGCAACACAATCCATCGAGTTTCCCGCCAGTGGCCCCGTACCAACCATCTTTCTTCCTTCACCACATCACCGCAATCCCGGATTCTCCTTCTTCCCCTTCCTATCACAATCCAATCCGCCCATGACCCCTCTCAATGCCGCCCTCCTGACCCTGTTTGCGAACGCGCAACGACAAATCACCATCCTCACCCCCAATGTCACATCGTGGCCCGTCGTCGAAGCCCTCCTAGACGCACTTGCGAGAGGCGTAGACGTGCAAATAAGGACGAGCAAGGGCATGATGCTTATCGAGCAGCTCGTCACCGCCGGAACCACAACTTCTTGGTGTCTCGGCAAGTTCATCCAGAGATACAACTCTTTGGTCAACAAGCCACGCCCTACGGATGCCGAGGCACAGGCAACACCACCAGGCAAGCTGGAGATTCTCTACTACAAACAACTCGATGCAAGAAGCGAAATGGACGACGAACCAGTCGTAAGCCATTTCAAAATGACCCTCGTGGATGACGAGTACCTGGTCTTGGGGTCAGGCAATATGGACAGGGCGAGTTGGTGGACAAGCCAAGAGATTGGGCTTTTATTCTATGTGCCTGGCTTCGGGGGCCAGCATCTATGGAACAATGTCCTTGAGAAGCGCACAGAGGTCCTCTTTCGCTCAGACGCATGAGTGGCCTGGCCACAACAGCTATTGTGCCTCGGCTGCCTTGACTTTCTCAAAGACACGAACAAATCTTGCTGGGTCGTTTGCGCCGTGGAGCTGGAACTGATCCTGGATGACAAAGTCGGGAACGCCAGTGACTCCATTGCGACGGGCCAGGGATGCAGCTTGGTCAACCACTGCACCGTACTCGTCGCTGTCGAGAATGGCCTTTTGGAAGTCGTCGGCGGGGATCCCTGCCTCGACGGCGACGCTCTTTAGCGTGTCATAGGCGGTAATGTCGCGCTCCTGTTCAAAGTACGCAGCAAAGAACCCATCAAGGGCTTTCCCCTCGACCTCATCGCCGTACTTCTTGGCCAGCTGGACCACACGATGCGAGTCCCTCGAGTTCCCCGTCTGGCCGCCAAACTTGAAGCTGATGCCCAGCGGCTCGCCCACTTTCCTCATGTACGGCAGCATCTGGGCTGTGCGCTCCTTGCCGAGCTTTTCCTCGTAAAACTTCAGCTTGGACATGCTGGACGTCGGACCCCTGGGCCCATCCGGGTTGAGCTGGTAGGGGTGATAGCTGACGGAAAAGGTGTCGTTGGAGTCGGGGTACTTTTGCCGCCAGAGCTGCTCGGCGCGTTGGAGCTGTCTGCGGCCGACGTAGCACCACGGGCAGACCGTGTCTGAGGTTACAGCCACCTTGAATATGGTCATGTTGTCTGAGAGTGAGTGTGAGGTCGATGAGGTTGAGAAGGGAAGAATAGGGTGGTTTGGCAGCCAATCTCAGATCTTATAAAAGACGCTGTCGTATTATCCACCGACATGATCACATAAGCGACCGGCTGGCTCGCTCGGGGCCTCGGAGACAAATTCAACCCCGTTCCATATCCGAGTGGGATGCCGAAACAGTGGGCGACGACTGGAGCTATCTAGATAATGGCGGACGAGAGAAACACGAGAATAGCATCCAGCGTCTTAATAATACAATATGGATTATATTTAGATAATAAAGTAGATTCTAGTACAATAGAGTTAAAAGTTAACTACAAGATTCTTTTTATTTACATCCACCCGGGAGAGGCAGTACTACTAGTACACCGTAGGTCCTGACATCTATGAGATAACATCTCAAAGTGCCGAGACCTTGACCTTTTCGGCCGCTTGCTAGCTCTACATAGATGTTAGTTATAGCCCCACTAAGATTAGTCGAATATACAGGTGTAGGAAGACATAGTCAGTCAGACAGTTTTTACTATAGTATAAATATTAATAATACTATCTAGCTTCACTTACTAATAACCGCCTTTCAGAGGCTAATAGTAAGGAAGCCAGGGAGCTCTAACTTTCAAAATTCTTCTCAAGTATCGTGTGCTAGTTCTATAGATAGGGCGCGTTTATACCTTGGTAGATTGAGAACCCACTAGAATTGTTACATTACGTCTTTCGATATCAGCATTAACGAGAGGTAGATATATATATTAAACCCCCGCTTATTAATCTATCAACAAACAGCAGGTCGTTTCAAACTGCTGCTTAAATTAAATCCCAGCTTGGAATTCAACTTTCGTACTCCCTCTGTAGAATCATCGCGGAAAGTGTTGTTGCCTGGATAGTGTTTGGATACAGACATTAAGGTATAGAACTTGACTAACTCGTGTGTCGTCGCACAAGACCGATCGCTGCACCACGTAATATTCTGAGTCTCTGGATCGCTAAAGTGACCGTAACTGCCTGGGTCTATCGTCCCAATCCAGTCTGGTGGCATTGGTCCATCTGGACTGCTTTGTAGAGACACATAGCAGAACGATTCGACCATTTCAGCTCTCCGATCGTGACCCACGAAACTGACACAGGAGTGTAAATAGCGGCACTCCTCTGGCCTGCTTCTCAAACCATTGTTGATGTAGTAGTCGTGATGGAGCAGGCGGCCAGATGTGACTTGGAAAGCAGGGCAGAACAATGGCGGAAATGCTTCGTATAGCTGTTCGGTTTTGGAGCTACAGCGATCCCACCCGTTCTCGCCTCTTGAAGTGTCATCAAGTGATGCCTTCCATTTAATCGAAACAAAACCAGAATATTCCGGACCATGCCAGTATCTGACAGTGGCGCTCGTACATGGACATGAATGCTGCCGGCAAGTTATCTCCATCGGTTTGCCCGTATCTTTCCATTCTTCTATATCTGCCAGTGAAAACTTCAGATGCGGGCAGACGGTGTAGAATCCCTCGTGTCCAATGCAGACTCTGGAAGACGACTCACCCCTGCGGGAAGAATGAGAGAAGAGTATGGCGGGGTGATCAGATTCACAGCCGACGCAGTATAAGGGGTCCATCAGATTGGCGAGTCGGCTCTTGTATCCTTCGGTGTCCATGGCCCGCTGACATGCCCTGCAGTATTCAAGGGGAGCAGGGATGCTTGAAGACTGTATAGCATTGGTGTCTGAGTTGTCTTTCAGTGACGGCGGATCAGCTGAAATGGTCCCAAACTTGGTGTTTTTGAGATGGGAAGACAGAGGCTCAAAGGCTGAGGAGAATCCGACACAGGATTCAACGGCCCAGGAAGCTGCCGCCGGAACGACCAGCTCATCATCAGCCTTCTCGAGAGGGGACCAGCGATGCCGGGGAAGCCGCCGCCGCAAGGGTGGGTGTTGTTGGCTCGGCATCTTCGGTTCGTGCTGGGGACGTGAAGCTTCTTGCTGAGGCTGGTGATGTGATAGAGACGAGTTTACAAAATATGTGGGTGTTTCCGAGAGAAGTCATCTTGATATACCCGGAGCTTAAGCTGAAGGTTTTCATCTCGCATGACAAGGGTAATAGAGTAATGCGAAATCGCACTTTAGGCCCTGATCGGTAGAGTGGCTTCTCTCATGCATAACTGTTCCGTGGATACCATCAAGGCAACACAATATGGTACGCAGCTCCTTTGAGAAAAATAGATACACGCAAGTTAACGACCCTGCCGGGTTTGCCAGAAAGCTTGAACCCAATCTCCCATAAGCTACCCTTTCATCTAAAAACAAAACAACAAGACTCTCCAGCCACTTACTAGGTAGTTTAACCCCATTTAAAGACCTAGTCTAAACGAAAATAGTCCTTAGGTAAACCTTGGACTCTATTTTACTAGGTTTTACTTTAATTACCAAACTAGCTACTATTCTATATTGTCTATAAACTATACTAAGAAGATGAATACTATTCTGCTGTCTTTCTTGATCTCCCAGGGCTACGTAGGTAATCTTCGATCAGTTATATACTCCGTTCTTAGCCAAATCCCAACTAACCCGCGTGCGCTCAACAAAAAAGGTGGCCAAGAAGCAAGATAAAAGAGAATTTCAAGAAGAACGAGAATACACATGTCAAGGGTCTCTCCCAAAGCTCTCCACATGGCTCTGTGTTGAATGAGTTGCATCGCCTCGTCAAATACCACTCCTAAGTCTTGCACACAGTCCCGTCCTTGGGCAGCTTTCTAAAAGCTAGGTATCGATCCATGACTTTGCTCGTTTTGACTTTCGGATAATGACTCGTATGCCCCAGTCCATTCCGCGTGATACTCACCCTATGCGACAGCTGTTCCCTCACCTCTTCGGCCCATGGTATGCTGCACTCTGGATCATACACAGAGTGCACCAAAAGTACAGTCGGTGCGCGTTTCACATCACGGCTCAAAGGTGCCTGGCCATTAGTCACAGGAGCCGGCCAGCCTAGACATTTGCTTTGGTAGAGATACGTCTGCGATGCCCCGGCGGTTCTCGGAGCGAATGTCCTCGCGGCTAGGAGCTTCTGCTTGAGATCTGTCGCCGACTGTGTGCTATGTCGTCAATCTTGGCATCCGAAGGCGAGATATAGTTAGGGAGATCCGTCAAAGGAGCTCGAGACCCGCGCGGATTCAAGCTACGTTGACAAGGCGGTGGCATTTCCCTTGTTAGCTTCTACCAGGGCATCACCGGGCATGATCCAGTTGCTGCTGAGTGGGAAGTCGACAAAGACGAGAAGGTTCTGAATGTTGTACCGGCCTCAAAGATGCAGACATTGCGTGGGAGCTTCAATCAAGTCTACGTAGATGGCCAAAAAGTTGTTTGCGATAAGTCATGTAAATCAGGCTTCAGCAGAAGCGCGCAATAAGCAGAGAGTGTAAGCTGAAAACGAGAGATGGCTGGTGGTGGTTTATATGTCTTGCACGCCGACGCTCGCCATTCAAAAGCGTCTTGTGGTGTCGAGTGACGAGCTCCTAGATCACTGATTTTCTGATATGCAGCAACAGGTAAATTCTTCCATGTCAACATGTTGAAAGCGTACTGTAGTTTTGCGCAGACCTTTGGTATATCGGATCGAGGTTTTACGACAATGGTTTCCTCACTGGGGTTGCATCGTTGCGTTAGTTTCTTGACTGCTGGTTAAACACTTGCAGTCCTTTGAAATACCGTCAGGCTGCGTTATATGTCACGATTGGGTGAAAACATTCAATGATAGCCTCAGTCGTGTCAGATGACTAAAGTAGAAAAGCCATGTGCTTCTTCATGCCAATCATGCTCCAACTGTAGCTGCTCTTCCAGTCACTCTTCCTCTGTTTGGTGTTAGTTGCTCTGGGAAAAGAAAACAACCAATTCCCGGTTTCTCGGGCGCAAATGAATTCAGTCACATATACAACGGAGTGTCGGCATGCCTATGGTTTCCGTCAACTTTGGCATTCCGGCCACGGCTGAAAGACAACTGCTATCCTAACTCTGGGACCATCGGAACCGTAGGCCAACGGCAGGATATCCTGCAAAACATGGAGCTGGGAGTAAGCTGGAATATGCATATGAGACCTTCGGCCGAGGTCTAGATGGACATGATAAAACAAACGCCGTTGAAAGCTACCGAGCTGACTTGGCATGCGGCTCACCCAGCCCCGACTCGATTAGCCCCACGTCGTATAATGCACAAACCAGCAGGGGAACAGCTGAACGACGTTCTCCAAACATCATGGTTGACCGTTTTGGGGTAACTTTGAAGGATTCAGGCGAAGAGAACTCGGAGCTGTAATCAGGACCAAGCACCGCTCTAGTCCCCTGGATAGGGCCACTTGGCTACTACAAAATAGCCTAGCCTTCATCTGTTGGGTCCCTGTTGGGTCCTGTCTTTCCTGGTTCGGGTTCGGGTTTACCACCAGTGATTGACTTGGAAACAGCACGAGGTTACTGATACGAGTATTTGCTGGAAGTAGTAAAAGGCTAGTGGAACAAGATCAACCATCCATATTGGACCCGACAGCCAAACAACGGGGCTGCGAACTAGTCACCATACTGTACCCTAAGCGCGTCAATATGACACACTGAACGTGTTGACTAGAAACTCCGTCATTAGGGGCTAGAGACTATGTAGGCTGTCATCTTCAAATAATGGGGAGGGCGGCGCTGCCAGGAGGTTAATTGAAACACCGGCATTCGGTCTTGCTCCGCCTGTGAGGCCATCACGAATCAGTGGAGAGGACAGCCCCCAGCCTGGGAAACATGGAGGGAGGGCCTGACCCTGTAAGCCAATCATATCTAGTGGCAAGTGCACTGTAGGCGCCTGGGCAGGGGAAAGGGTCAAGGACTACAGGGGATGGACGGGATGGAAGGGATTTGACAGGGGCCAGTAGAGCGCTTTTGCGGGGGACAGAGCATGGAGTTGCATTGAGTAGGAGCATCTTGGAAACAACATGAAACTTCCAATTGAGTCTAGATTTAACTCAGGACCAAGTTAATATATAAGGATCAGCCAGAAGTTGGCTATAATTTTGTGGATTTGGCCATTAATTCCCCAGCGCCATTGATTGTCTTGATACCTGCACTCACCAGTTCGATGCAATGAAGGCCTCTAGTTGTTTTCAGCTCGCTGCTGCGGGCGTCTTCTCGCTCGCTGCTCTGGCCATCGCCGCGCCGCCCGAATGCGCAGTGAGTCTGGCATCTTGACTTACGAAAGAGGCTTTACAAAAGAGAAAAGTACTGACTGGGAATGGCAACAGATCGACTGCCTCCCGAACGCCATCGATGGCCGAATTGAGGAGTGCAAGGATGATACTACCGTGTACGTTTGCTTCTGCAAGTCGCCTAATATCCAGCGAGACTTTATGACATGTGCCGACACCATGTGCAAGAACGTGGAGGAGAAGCAGAGGGTCACTGGCTTCACAGCCGACCTTTGTGATGGTGAGTTTCGCGCTGTCGTATAGAGATTGGCATGGCTAATAAACAATAGGGATCGGCTCTCCCGTTGATACCGGGAAGCTTACGGAGCCGGCCAAGACGGACGGGAACACCGCTATTGAGACTTCTCTTGCAAAGACCACCAAAGAGGGTGACACGACAACCACTGAAGCCGCTGGAGAGACATCTGAGGCTTCTGATGTAGAGACTACGTCTACTGTCGAGACCGGGTCTGCTATCGAGATCACATCTGCCGCCGAAACTACATCGACTGTCGAAACTATCACTACTGCCATCACGACCGAGACCAGCAAAGCCGAGGAGACCACCTCCGAGGAGGTTGGTGATGAAAAGACCACGGTCGCTCCCTCAGCCTCTGCCGACACGACTGATTCTACCGAGGAGCCCGCCTCTACGCCAACTTCTGCTGATGCCAACGCTGCCAATTCTGGTTCCGTGCCTGGCTTCCTCGCTGCAGCTGGTATTGCCGCCGCTGTCTTGAGATTTGTGTAAGCAGGCTTACACAAAACGATCAGACAGCCACATTGGCTTGGAGCACTTGTATTCAGCTATTCAAGTTTTTCGATCGATTTGAGCATCAATGAACAGACCGCGAGCTACGTACTGGTATTCTGACGACGATTCAGCTCCAAGAGTGGGATTTACACGGATTGACTTGGGATCGCGCCATCATTCCATTCCGTCCCCCTTGAGAAGATTATCGAAACATTTTTCGTACAGGGTTAAGGAGAAACCCCCGGCTATCGGCTGTCTGCCAAGCAACGTTGCCTGGCTGAGATGCGAATGGAATGGTGTCGGGCCATCTCGGGTAGGATTAGAAGCCAAACAAACCCAATGCATAGATAGGCAAATGTTTTATATGAGACGTCGACGTTTCAAGCTTTGAAGCGTTCTACGGCGGTTTCTCGGTGGTGTGCTGACGGAGGATTCATGCAAGGAAGATGAGCGGCTGACGATCGACAAGGGCGTTGTTTCACCTCGCATCCTATCAACGTATCACAATACAAGTCAGCGTCAGCTGACACAAGTTGCATTTGTAAACACCTGAAGGTTAGTTGCACGTTGAACGGGCGCTCCCGAGCCGGCGCTGCCTTGGCGACGGGAGTCCCACAGCGTTGGGCGGTCTCGGGCGATCGCATTGGACGTTGGAACCGTAGCATTGGGTGGATTGAGCTGAGGGTATTACCAAGGGGCAGCTGACATCTAGATCTCTAGGGCTGACTATGTCGGTCGAAGAATGTCGCTTCATTTGTCTTGTGTTGGTCGATCACTGTCCTCGACCTGTTGTGCTGGTACGTTGAAGATCTGAAGCCACAAGACTTGGCAGACTCATTCATTCACTCACAGGATCGTGACAAGACGAGATAATAAAGACGGCTTTTTTGAGAAATACATGATAGCTAGACTGGCCTGCGCACAAGAATCCTTCCAGAGTCCGTGTACCCTCAGATCACCACCACAACCTTACAAGCAGATACCCTGGCAGTCGGCTCCGCCGTTCTCAGGATCGCAGCTATCAGTAGGATCGTCGTAACAGTACAGCCCCTTGGGGCACTTTGCGCCGACGAATCCTCCGCACTTGGGGGCCTTGATGGGCGCGCAGATGCCGGGCATGTCGCAGGCCATGCCGCACGAGTTGGGGATGCGCGGGTCGTCGATGCAGCGGGTGCCCTTCTTGCACGGCGGCGGAGGTTCGACCCGGAAGCCTCCGCAGGTCTGGTACTGGTTTTTGAAGTTGCACTGGCCGCTGCAGCGGTTGAGGTTGGTGCAGTCGTCCATGGTGGGCTGGCACTTTGTGTCGGAGGAGCAAGGGGCAATCTTGCGACCGCAGCTCTGTCCGTTGCTCTGCTGGGCCGTGGCGAGGCTGGTGAGGCCGAGGGTGGCGGCTAGGATGATGTTCTTGAAAAGCATTGTGGAGGAGTGAGTTGCTTTGGTCTTGGTGGTAGGGGGAAGATGAAAATACGGAATCCACTGCGCGGGAGAGTCCAACTTATAACTCTACAGAGTAAGCTTATACCTGATCAATCCCAGCCATCCCTGCGGCTGAAACGTGCACGTACTACGTAGCAAGACGAGCGGTCAACGCCGTCATAGCAATAACTACCGAGATATCTTGTCTCCAAGAGGAACAAATGAGAAATGAGAGCTTCAGCCACCTCGTATAACCACCCGTCGTGGCCGCATAGTCTCCTGTAGCTGAGTATTGATGACGCGCGATTTGTTCATTCCTCTGTGTGTGCTTTTACCCCAGACTCTTCAGCTGTCCGGATCCGGCCTGATGATCCCCGCGTCGATCCATGTCGGTAGATGGATGTCTAATTTAAGACAAGATTATCAGGAGAAAAGAGTCTCGACCACTCTAGTCCATTCCCCCGGGTGGCCGACGTGCCCACCACCCGCCAGCTAAGAAAGCACAGCTGACCTATACCAGCTGAACCTCTTCTATAACTTACCTAATATTACTATATACTAGGGAGGACACTAATTACAAGACTGATATGTCTTCCAACTAAGATGATGATGATTCCCCAGGCTTTAGGTATTGACGTCGGTAGATGAAATTCAAGCTCTGGGGCGACCTGCATCTAGCCCGGGTGAATCAGGGTATCGCGTGTACACGCTGTACATTCCATCTCCTCCGCCAGATAGTAATGAGAGGGAAAAAAACAAGGTCGAAGTAGGGGAAAACCGGTGAGCGAATCAAAAACCCCCGCCTTCTTCTTTGCAGCCAAGCTGAAAACCACCCCCCAACCTCGGGGTTATACAAGCTTGCCTTTGCCTAGCACGCCCCCGAATATAGCCCAAAGGCATGGAGATCAGAACTAGCCTGAGTCATAGAAAACCGATGGGTGGCTTGGACCCGTTTAAGCTGGCCCCTTGGGCCTTTCCTTGCATGTTGTGAATACGGCGTTGAATACTCTCTTGAACGCATGCGACAAGACACTGATGCTGTTTGAGGCTCAATGCACACTCGAATAGTAGACTTGGGCAACAGAGTTGCTAAACATGCTGCTGTCTTGTCAATGGCCGAATAATTAATCATCTATTACTGAAAGTATGCCAAGTAGAAGAAAAGTATAGCAGACGAAGAAAGTCCCAATCTCCCACACTGGAGTGAAGCTGAGGTAGCCAAAGGCGAGTAATAAGTCCGAGAGCATGAACATGACGACGTAGGACATGTACGGCTGGCCCTAGTGTCGATGTGGTAGCATCGACCGGTCGATTTCCTGCGCCACCAAAGCTCTATAGAAGAAGACATATATTACATGATGCCCATGGCAAGGTATTTGATGGTACCCCCAGCTGTAGCGCAAGAAACAACCCTGCAGAACGGAGTCAGTTATGTTATGAAGGTGGAAGGCAATGAGAAGCCTCGACTAGCCATGCTAAAAGGGGGGGACATACCAGTAGTACACTTAGGCAGAGCTGTCATTGAGCTGCAGGAAGGTAATCGCGGAAAAGAGCATGATGATGCCGGGGCAGTAGACGGGTACACCGCGTTTAGTAGTATACTGGAGAAACTTGAACGCTTGGCTGTTGAGCGACGGGCCGTACAGGCTACGCGTGGCCGAGAAGATGAAGCCGTGTCCAGCCGAGACAAGACTGTTTAGAAGAAGGGCATTGATGATAGTGGGCAGGACGGAGATTCCCATGGAAGTTGTTGGCAGCAATGACGTAGGGAGAGGCAGCACCAGTTCCAGCGCCGGATTCCGTGCCGTTGAGGACGACAAGAACTGGGCCGTCGGAGGTGACAACGACAACAAACGCGGCCTGGAACTAGCAGGAAAAGAAGCCCTGGAACTTAACGAGGCTGCCCTTATTGATTTACTCTAGAAATACACTCTATAATTAGTCAGTAGATCTACAGACAAGTTGCCTGTGGCGGTGTCGAAGAAGAACATACCGGGCTCCAATTACTAAAGCCATATGCATCGTGCTGCGGATTTCCTCCGCTCATGGTGATCAATGTGAAAGCAAAGACGACGACGAAGAGGAGGCTTTCCCACAGTGACCAATGACTTGGCAACACCGTAACAGTTGACGGCGAAGATGTTGAGAAACCTGGCATATATTAGAGCTGCGATGCAAGCCGATACTTGCTCAAGTTAAGAGAACTTACACATACATGAAAGCCAAGACACGAATGACGGCATGACAAACGCTGTATATGATACAGGCTCTATTCGAATGCCGGCTTTGACTTGCGGTACTCATGGATTCTGACCAACAGCAAGTCGTGTGCCGTATAGAGGACAGAGTGCTTGTACCAATCTAGGCCTGCGATTCGTTTGCAAGCACTGCATATCCTCATGCAAAGGACCAGCCACCTATGATTCGACGGCTATTCACGCGCCATGGAGAAACATGGCACAAAAGAAGAAACCCAAGCTGAGGTTCAGTATCGTGGCCGAGGAAATCGCACATCCACTGTCTGAATAGCGTTGGACGAAACTACACGTGCCCTCAGAGCAGCCGGCTATGAGATAGTGCCACTCACTCGCGAGAAGGGTAGTCAGATACCATTACCCTCAACCCAACCAAGCAAAAGCTACTCCAACTTCAACATACCAAATTCCAACAGCCATGGTCAGCTCAGAAGAAGCAAAGAAGTGGCATAAGAGTCCTCTTGGAGGAAGAGTACTCGAACAAGTGCAATCTGATCCAGGCTTACCATAACCCAAATCGACCGTTTCATCATGGCAGCTACCACCTCATCCAGATGTTTCCAGCCTACAGTCTGCGGCCCTACCCGATGCTACCGACTACCTCATCGTCGGTTCTGGCATTGTGAGATGCGGTATGGTCAAAACACCTTTGGAGAGTCCTGCTTCGAATCACAACCAGCACAGTATTCGACGCTCGTGTCGGTGTTTGCTGGCCCTACCGCCTCATTACGGGAGTTTTCAATCATCTGGATGATCGCTAACAAAAAGACTCAAGCTGGAAACGCATGAACCCGTGACGAGCGTCTCTTTTGACGCCGAGGGTAACTCTCTCTCTACCCGGCGTATCGTCGAAACTCTAACCACTCTGGGAAAACACAGTATTGACCTTGTCCATGGTTGAGTGAGGTACTCATGACGGGAATTTCGAAAGTGGCATACATGACTCTTCTTATTTTCTCATTTGTACCATTTGTAATTCACTACATATAGTAATCAGCATCTCGGTCCTTGATAGTTCGATCCGTACACTATTTGGAAACATCACAGAGAATTTATCTCCAAGGGCGTAGACATAATACTATATAGACTCGTGGTTTAATTTAGTCATAATATCTTTGACGAGAAATGGCCAATCTGAGACTCTTAGACCTCTGGTACTTGCATTACTTGCCTCTACAAAGTTCGTTGTACTAACAACGTAGAAGAGCCTTTATCTCCTCATAGTACTTCTTTGCACCTTTTATAGTCTCTCTGATTCCTGCAAGGCAGTTTCATCATTCATGTCCTCATAACCAGCCTCATCCCTGCGCTTCCCAAGACTGAGAATCCTGTCTGCGGACCTTGATTAGACTCAACGGTCTGGCGCTCCCGCGAAGGAAGTGAGCAAGTGAAGACAGTTCGACAAGATTCGAATCCTCTCTACGCAAAATCAGCGGCATCCCCGATTTGGGGTTTGCCCGGATGAAGTCATCACACATACAGTTCTGTGTCTAACCGTCCAAGAGCCTCTTCTGCCTGCTCAAAAAAAAAACTGGAAAAAAAAGCCAAGGCTGGTGCTTTTGCAAGATTCGCCATCTTCGATTGTGCCAGGATCGATGGGGTCGGGATGCTTCCGATCCAACGCATCCTGGCAAATGATCATCATCATGGTATCAGCTTGGGCTTTCAACAGCGGCGGGCCGGGGACCTTGACTTCAAATCCTCTTCTGGCTAACCTCGACGAGTCCCTTGTGCCATTTTTAGTGGGAGTTTTAGAGTCTCCCGAATATGGTTCATAACAAGCGTTGGCTTAAACCACTGAAGACCTAATTCGCCCTGGAACTTGTGCTATTTGGTTTATTCCCCTTTGACCTGGTGGAGACCCTATACCTCCGTGTAGCCCTCCCTACAGCCAGGGAGTTAAGTAGTGTTAGTATAGTTTCACATTGACCCGATATTCCATGGATCCGAAGACCTGAAACGTACAGGGATATACCGGGCCTCCCTTATTTCGGTATGCGTATAAAGGTACTCCTTCCTGGCCGCTGAAAACCCGAATTCACTCGTATTATCC
Source organism: Fusarium zealandicum (assembly GCA_013266195.1). NCBI lineage: Eukaryota > Fungi > Ascomycota > Sordariomycetes > Hypocreales > Nectriaceae > Fusarium > Fusarium zealandicum. Next base: position 13,324 of record JABEYC010000681.1, on the reverse strand, counting down.
GTATGCGATCGAAATCTTCTTCGCCAAGAAGGTACTAGCACCGGGTAGTCCGTAAGGTGGAACGTTGGATCGGCTGCGTCAATGGCTCTACTGGGAAAGTTACTGTCGAGGCTGTCTGGCTCCTTGCAATATCTGGTAGCTGATCGCAGCAGGTTGAAATAATGTCTTGCACAGTCTGGCCAGTGTGAGGAGCTAATCTGATGGGTTTACGTTGGCGACGCTTGTCTGCAGTTTGTTCAACGCTCGTTTGTATCAGTACGCAGCCTGACTTCTCTTGGGAATAGGTATCGCCGAACTGAACGCATGCAAGTAATTCATCCTAGATAAGTCAACTGCTGCAAGCGAACTCATGCAGGCAGACGACCCCGACGCTCTGGTTTGTGCTGTCATCTGGCCAATATGAACTGGAAAGTATGGGGTGTATCTCAATGGGGCCCCTCTTATGCGAGAAAGAAAAACCACCTTTAGAGGCCTAGTCTAAATACAAATAAACCAAAGTAGTTGATATCTTGTATTATATACGACGACGAGGCGAACAATATTCTGCGTTGTCTTTCTTTACCCCTAGGGGGCCGTCTTGGTTGGTTTCCAGGTTCTGAGTATCGGGGGCTAGTCTAGTAATACTCGTGACAGCGGAGATGAGCTCGTGTTTGCGGACCCTTAACCCACTTAATCTTATTTGTAACCATGCACACACACCGTGGATCTGACGTAGTATCCCGCCCTTATAAGGAAGAACCTTCAGCTGTTATCGATCGGCCCTTTGCTACTCCAGCCTCATAGTCTCTATACACCAGCAGGAGCTCAGAAAAGCAATGGGATCTGTCACTCGTTTCGCTTCGGCCGTTCTGGCCACCTCGTCTCTCATTGTCGCTGCTTCGGCCGCGGTGGTAGACTTGCCCGTCATAATCGAAAAGGGCTACGTATGTCTATCAAAATCTCTGTGGTGGTGCAGAACTAACCCTGGCAGAAACTGGTCGAAGTGGGCGTTGGAAAGCCGTCTCAAACCTACCGTCTTCGCTTTGACACCGGCAGCGCTTCGTCCTGGATTGTTGACTCTGAGTGCGCAGAGACATGTCTGCACGTTGACAGGTAGCCTCCATCATCGTCCTTGAAATTGACTTGGCCACGCTAACATGGCTTATAGTAACCGCACCGGGTATAACCTCAGTGCGTCGAGTACCGGGAGAGTGACGGCACAGGACTCTTCAATTGACTATCTCGGTGATCGCGTGGCCGGCGTGACTGTTGAGGACCTCTTTTCAGCTTGCGACCTGACCTGGAATGCATCGTTCATCGCAGCTAGCGAGAGCACATGGTCTGCTCTGCCTGCTCATGGCTTCATGGGACTCGCCTTTGGCAGCATTGCTGCTGCCGGCACGCCGCCCCTGTTTGAGAGTCTGATGGCGGAGAAGCTGGTAGACGAACCTCGTTTCGGCATCTACTATGCCCGAGACGAGGGTGACAGCACCGGAGGCGTTGCTGGCAAGGGACTGCTCACCCTGGGAGGGTCCAAGGAAGAGAAATATGTCGATGGCGATCTGGCAACTATTCAGCTTACCACATCCGATGGAGGATACGATGTTTGGCGATCTGTCCTGCACACTACTACCGGAACAAGAAAGGCAAGCAACGGCAGCCAGATCAAGACTAAGACCGATCTCGCTTGGTCCAACGTCGTCTTCGACACGGGCGCCTCTGGCATCAATCTTCCCGAGGACCAGATTGAGGAAATCTACCAGTCTATCGGAATGAACTGGACGGCTATCATTGACGGCGACCACATTCCTCTCTGCAGCGAGTTCACCGACGACTGGTCCATCTCGTTTGAAGTGGGCTTCTTTGACGATACCAGGACTATCACAGTCACTGGTGACCAGGTAGCCGTGCCAGGCTTCGCGGAGAGGGAAGATGCCTGCTGGCCACCTTTCGGCACCTCGGGCTCATCTGGCTTTGCTCTGATGGGCACCAGGCTGCTGCGCAACTTTTACACAATCTGGGATTACGGCGTCTTTCCTCAAGAGGGCAGCCTTCTTTCTCCCACTCTTTCCTTTGGCAAGTTGAAAGCGGGATACTAGTGTAATGGTGCAGGCCTAGATGTTGGATTTCTACCACATAGATCGGTCCTCCGCTTGATTTACTTATTAAATATCATCTACAGCGGGGTGTATTTAGACGGAAAAGACTTGGCCAAGTTTGTATCAGACCAAAATGACGACATCCGCAGTTAGAATACAATACGTGATGAATTTTGTTTTATTCTACTAGTTTATTGATTGCATCACTTTGCTCAAGTTTGATCTGCTTCGACTCTTCTACACTACAGCCGAGCACCACAGTTGCACCCGAGCTTCCTTATAGTAGTCCATGGGATGCTTTCCAGTGTCCACCAGGAAGCTCGGCATTGGCAAGTCTAGCCCTTGTCCAAGGTGGGAGACAAAGAGCCAACAGTTCGTATCCAACGCTCACCCTCGCATGTCATACGTATTACTACTATCTACTCATTAGTATCTCATGGAGGAACCAGCTCCCCTCGTTTCATAGGTGAACTTGTTTTCTTTCCTAGCTCACGCCAAAACTGATTGCTATGAGACTTCAGCACTTGTAACAAACTACCGACATCCCTACATCTTCCCAAGCGCCTCATCGGGCATCCAGTGAGACCCCCCAGCACAACGATACCCGCCATCTTGCTTGATCCACGCAAACCCGACCGGACAAGCCCCCATCAGTCTCAGCTTCTCCTTCATTGCCTCGATATGTCTCCGTCTCTTCTCCTCGGCTAGAATCTCTCGCACGATCCTCTCACGGTCGGCGTCGCTGGCGTCTTGTTGAGACTTCTTCAGCCGACGAAACTTCTCGTCATCCCGAGCTTCCTTTTCCTTGTCCTTTTGCAGCTGTTCCCATACGGCATCACTCACGCCGGCGTCTCGGACGCTTGTGCGTGCCGAGGCCTCATCGTCATTGGGGCCATCTTCTTCCTCTTCTGGTTCTACCTGAATCGCCGTTGAAGTGCTCATCTGAGGAGGTCGTGCGGTTGGGGTTGGCATGTCGGCGAGAACCCCTGAGAGCTCCTCCACCGCGGGTCGCTTGGTGTTTGCCATCCTACCACCACGCTCGGCGATCATGTGATCGAGGGTGGTGAATATCAGAGACTCGGTAAGTGTGAGGATCTTAGAAGAGAGGTCAAACTTGTGAAACATCGTTTTGGCCAGTTCTTTGACATCTCTGGCATTTGCCCACCCTTTCTGCGAGGTCAGAACACCGAACCGGCTCTTCAGCTCTTTGCCAAACGCCGATTTAGGATTCTCGATGCATGAGAGATCCACGGCCTTCTTGCCCTCAAGCTTCTTCTTTCTGCCCTGCAGTTGGCTCGTCATCAGCTTGATGCAGTTGTCCACGGTGAGAGGATCAAAGTCAATGCTCTCGGGGAACCGGCTTGACATGCCCGGGTTGATGTTCAAGAGTGAGTTCATGTCCTCGACATATCCGGCCAGGATGATGATCAGTTTACCCTGGTATTTCGGCTTTGTGACCGAGTCGACAAGCTCGTCTACTGCTTCCTTGGCAAATGCTCCGCCGTCAGAGTTTAGACGATAGGCCTCGTCGATGAACAGAATCCGGCCCAGGGCTTTGTCAAGAAGCTGCTGTACCTTTGGCCCGGTCTGCCCGACGTATTGTCCGATGAGATCACTGGCAGAGCAGTCTATGACCTCTGTGCTTGCCAGGAACCCCATGTCGTAGTACACCTTGCCCATCTTTCTCGCAGCAGTTGTCTTGCCCGTCCCTGGAGGACCGCGGAACAAGAAGTTAAAGGGGATTTCCGGGTCGATATCAAGGAGCTTCGCCTGGCGGACATGGTTCTGGTAGCCCTGCAGCACGGACACGAGCTTATCTCGCCCAACATCGCCCTCAAACAGCTTCGCGACGTCAGTGTCACCCTTCTCCGCCCTGTCAAAGTCATTATCAAAGTCAACCGCGTCCAGCGTACCATGACTTTTTGCCTGGCCTGAGGAAACACGCTTCTGATGGCTTCCCATGGCTCGGCCCAGAAGAATGTCAATCTCGCCTGCATTGCCAAAGTTGGGACGGTTACGTGCACGGCCGAGAACCTCCAGGGCCACTTTCTTCGCCTTGTCTGTCGCCGTGAATCCTGACTTGCCGAGCTTCAGGTTCAGAATCTTGGCCAGGGAGTCATCGTCAAAGTCCTCAAAGACAAAGGCGGACGAGAGAGGAAAGCGCCGACTAAGCCCAGGGTTGACGTTCTGGAACATCTTTTCCATCTGGTCCTTGTAGCCCAGGAGAAGCACGCATCGATCCTCGCCTGGCACGCTTTGAACCTCGGCTACGATGGTGTCGACAACGGCTGTCTTGTAGGGGTCGCTGATGGAACCGTTCTCGCCTCCGCCAAACAAGCCGTATGCTTCGTCGATCACCAGGACCTTTCCAACCGTAGCCGCAAGAATACCCTTTGTCTGCGCCTCAGACTGGCCAAGTGCAGCTCCGACAAAATCAGCTGGATTCTTGACCACAAGTTCACCATTGGACAAAAGTCCCAGGTCTGCAAGGATCTTGCCATAGAGCTTGGCAACAGTTGTCTTTCCGGTTCCAGGGGATCCTAGAAACACGCGGTTCAACGAGAACTCAACCAGAGGCTGCTCCGCCAGCTCGCGCTCGTAGTTGGTTTTGAGAGTGTCCATCAGTACCTTGAGAGCTTCCTTGACCTCCTTGAGCCCGATCAAGCAGACGAGCTCCCGGTATGCCTTGCTCTTGGTCAACGCCTCTGAAGGTTCTGGCCCGATGATGTCTTCCTTGGTGAGCAGCAAATCATCCGGTTCTCTTTTGGCTCGTCGTTCACGCCGAATACGAGCTGCTTGGCGGTCCGTGATGAGCTGTAGGCAGTTCTCGACAGCACGGGCGTTTCCAAACCCATTCTTCCCACGGCCATGGCCGATTCGGCGAGATGCGATGCGAAAGAAGAGTCCGGCTGAGCCCTTCTCTACCGCCATTCTCCCATCAAACTTGCGATGAATCTGAAGCTGGAAGATGCGAAGTAACTCGTCGTCGGTGTAGTCCTCGAATTTCATCTCAATGGGGAAGCGGCTCGGGATGCCTGGGTTGTGAGAGAAGAAGGACTCCATATCTCGGCTATACCCAGCAAGAACAAAGACAACTTTTCCTCGCTGGTTCTCGACTTCAGCGAGGAGATAGTCTAGAACGGTCTTTCCACCGGGGCTGTTGCCGGATGATAGCTGATAGGCTTCGTCGATGAACATGACGCCGCCGCCGTCGTTCATGATCTCCTCGAGGAGTTTCTCGCAGCCAGAGACACCAATATTGGCTAGCTTGGAGCCAGTTACCTCCTTGAAAACGCTTCCGGCGATAGCTCCGACAGAACTGAGAAAGTCTGCGTAAATGCGTGCAACAGTTGTTTTCCCTTCAAGGGTTAGCCAAGCTCAACAGCCATAGATAGAGTAAGAGTACTTACCTGTTCCAGGGTTCCCAAGCAACGAACAGCTAAATCTCTCATTAGCCAAGGAGAAGCCCTGGCGCAGTTTTGTGTCTACCATGGACTTCATAGACAGCAGCCGATCCTTGACGGATTCGAGACCGATCATGCCCATGAGTTTATCCAAGGCAGCATTCTGGGCGTTTTCTGCCTTTTTCATGTGCTCCCATTCCTTGGCAACATTCGAAAGCACGTCGAGCAGAGGAGATGGATCCGTAGAGCTCTTGGATTTACTCGATTTTTGACCCGAGCCTTTGAGTTGGGCTGACTTGATCTTATCCAAGTTGGCTTCTGTTTCCCGCAAATTCTTGAGCTGCTGCTTCTTCTGCTCCAGTGTCTCGGCCTGTTGCTTCTCCTCCGTCTCGTACTTCATGACTCGGCGAAGGTGAACGATCTCGTCGTCCATCTCTTGTAGCTCCATGCGGTATCGGTCCTGTCGCTCTTGACGCGTCTTCTCGAGCTCCAGATCACGTTGAATCCTCCGACGATTGTCTTCATCTTCGCGAGTGCACGCCCTGCAGCTGCCGGAGTTATCTCCGCATCGAGACTTGGATTTGTGTCCCCTGGAGCATGTTCTCTCGACTCGCTCGGTACAGGCGGTTCTGGAGTGATCTTGAACACGATGGCAGCGACGGCTGCAGCTGTGTTTACCGCAACCTAGCATGACGCCGCTATAGCTTGTTAGACCAGGTTCGTAGTTGTACAATATTTTGTGAGACTCACCAAGGCTCTGCGCATCCTCCATCCGGGCACATGTTGTCAAAGTCTTTTGGCGACTTCAGCAACATAGAAGTCTCTGGATGACGCTCGCAATGGACCGGAAGCCCGTCAAATAGAGAGGCATTCCTTTTCAACCCGTCAAAGTACTCTGTCCACATCTCACTTCCGGGCTTCTTACTCTTCATGAATGTATTCATGTTGCCAAAGAGAATCAGCCCGTTCCGTGCTCTAGATAAGAGCACAACCAATCGCTCACGGGCGTGCAGAAAGCCAATGTCGCCGGACGAATTGCTGCGGGTCAACGAAACGATGACGATGTCGCACTCTTCTCCTTGGTAGTTGTCAATGGTCGACAGACGAAGTGACTTCTTGTTCACCTTGGCTCCAGCCTGCGTGAGCAGCCCGGCGCGCACCAAATCATAAGAGTCGAGATCGTTTAGGTAAGGGTCACTTTCCTGACGAAGAGTCTCCTTTAACAGAAAGAGTTGCCCGAGATAAGGCGTCAGGACCACCATGTTCTCGGTCTTGTATCCCTGCTGTGACAGGTACCGTATCGTCTTGAGCACCATCTCCGCTTCAAAGGGGTTCCTCTTGCTGGCCTTGGCCGTTGGATCACGTCGCTCGCCCACGTCGGCCATGGTGTCCTCAGGATGCTCATGATGCACAAAGGTTACCCGGTTCCGCAATCCTCGAATTGGGGCACGACCGTGAGTTGCGGGCACGTCCTTGAGCTCGGGATAGGCCAGCAAACGGGGGTAGTAGGAGATTTCTGGGTGGCTGCGGTGTTGCTCCTCAAGCGTTGTAAAGTAGCGGCCTTGACAGACCAGCCTCTCAAAGAGCGAGACGTTCAAATCGTAGCCCTCGCCCCTTTCCTTTGTGAGTTTGTAGTTGCTCACTTTTGGCCGGAGCTGCTTGTGGTCGCCGATGAGAATGAGCTGCTTGACCGAGGGACTCAGGGCCGTGATGATGTGCGCCTCGAGGATTTCTCCAGCCTCTTCAACCAGCACAACGTCCGGGTTGGCCGTTTCGATGATGGACTGATACATCGCCGCAGCAGTAGTTGTGCATGCAATGACTCGCTTTTCCTTGAGGACTCTGCGTCCGCGCTCGTCCAAGATGCACTTGATCTCAGTCTGAACTTGGCTGTACCGCTTGCTGAAGTCGACAAAGTCGACGATCAGTTCTTCACGGACGAGCAACGACCAGTTGTCGTTCAGCTGCTTTCTCGCACCCAGCGGCAAGTCCCAGATGGCACGCGCGTTTGGCTCCAACGAGGCTGTCAGGTGACCAAAGCGACGGGCCGGGAAGCCCTGGAGCCAGAACCTGTAGAGATCGTCTGACCCGAGGGCTTTGTTGTTCTGGCCGACGGTCTGGAAGTCGTCGCTATCCGGGACCTGGAACGCGGACCAAGCAAAGGTGTAGGAATCTGAGAATTCTAGGTAGTCGAGAATGTCGGCTGCTTGGATGAAATTACCCGCGAGCTTCTTGCTGCATTTGTGAAGCTCGTCGCCGAGGTCCGTGGCATCTTGTTTGCGGGCGTTGAGGATGTTCCTCTCCTCGTGTGTAAGCCAGAACCGTTTCTGGCCGTCGTAGGCTCGCAGGAGGGTTTCCTTGGTGGCCTCCGTCGACTTGGACCCAAGGCGGACCATTTGATCAGCGCTAACACCAATGTGCATAAGGTCTTCGAGGAACTGGTCGAGGGCGTGATTGGTATAGCTCAGAACCAGGATGCGGAAGTTGGTGAGGCGGAGGATCGCGACTAGGATGAGGGCACCGAGGAAGGATTTGCCTGTTCCGGGAGGGCCTTGAATCAGGGCTAGTCCTTCGCTAAGTCCGTTGATGAAGGACTTGAGCTGGGCGCCTTCGAGTGCGATCTTCTTGTTCAGATGCATGCTGGATGGCATCATCACCTTTAACCCAGATGCAGAAGCATCCTTGAGTTGCCTGATGAGTGAGTCCAGTTTTTTCGACTTTTCCCCGTTCTGGGAGGGCTCCTCGGGGTTGATCAACTGCATCTCGAGGGGCAGTTCCGTGATGCTCTTCAGCCGCTTCAAGATGGGTTCGTAGGCAAAGGTAGCAGTGTCAACGATGAGGAACCTGAGACGTTCTCGGTAGGGGCCTTGAAAAGCGCTCAGGGCGCTATTTAAGCCAGCAGAATCGGTGAATTTGATCCCAATGACGGGGACCTTCTGGATGAGATTCTGCACATCTCTGACAAGTGATCCAAAAGCAACAATCGTCCCGTCGCAGCAAAGAGCACCAAAGGAGTCGTGTCTCATGAATTGCTTCGACTCGTCAAGAAACTTCTTCTTGTTACCAGAAGGCAGCTTTCGAGGGAAATCGATGCCCTGATAGCATGCCACATTGAGGGTATGTGGAGGGCTGGCGCGGATATCCTGATCGTGCACTTCATTCGTCGCCACGAGCTTCAACTGACCCAAAGAAACAGGCCTGCGCTTACTCTTCTTCTGGCCCATGGCCGTTTGCAGGTCTTCACGCAGTTCAGAGAGCATGTCGTCTCGAAGCAGGCGGAACAGCCAGTCGCGATGGACTTGGCCTCTAGTGTCCAAGGGCGTGTCAAAGACATCGGCAAGTCGCTGGAGAAACGGTCCTTCGGTAGACATGAGTTCATCTGACGTGGGATAGATAGAAATCTGACGAAAGTCTGCGTGATCGTTGTCATGTCGTCCTCCGGGGCTCGCGCCGTTGGAGGTGATTCCAGGCTGCGTGAAGGTCTTGATGACCTTGTCGATCCGGTAGGCAATTCTCCTCACTTCGGGCGACTGTGACATAAGAAGGGATCTGTTTTCCATGAGGCTTCGGACACTGATCTGATGATCGTCGAACCGTCCGTTCCGGTCGGATACAATCTGAAGACAGAGCCAGGCAAAGGCCAGCAACCCAGCATCGTTAAGCTTGCCATTGTGGTAGATTTCCAATAGAGCGGACCAGAAAGTGGGCGGTTCAAGAATCGCAGACAAGACCTGCTGAAGGAAACGGCCATTATTGAGAGCCTCTACACCGGGATCCGAAAGGATGAGGGTGAAAGGGAGCGCGGTCGACGCGATGAACTCGGGGCTCAGGTCGGCGCGAACAGCTCTCTCCAGCGCCGGGAGCCCATACGAGTTTGAGATGAGGACTTCGACGCATTTAATAGCCGAGTTTTTCTCGCAAAAGGCTTCGCAGGCCTGTAGGTAGAGCTTGGCGGAGTGGCTGTTGGTGACTTGCTGTTCGCCTTTCGTAACAGCCCAGAACGACCTGATCAGCTTGGCTGCTCGGGAGCCAGATGCATCGTTGGTGACAATAACCATGATGGCATTCAGGATCCAAGGAAGGGGTTTGCGAAATGTGATAGAAAGGTGGTAGGAGGACCAACGAAGGAGAGGAAAAGGAGGATGAAGAAGAAGGGTATGGATGAACTGTACAGTGAATACAACGTGAGGGGAAGCTACAAAGCACCGGCTCAATGAATACACGAAGACAACCGTGAATGCACGATACCTTTGTACTGTGAATACTTATGGCTCCAAGCCAGAACCCTCCAGTGACAATCTGCCTTGGGAGATAACCAGCACCGCCCCGGCGACCAACATGGAGGCCCGCCGATATCAGTCAGGCGGCCGGCCACGGCCTCGCATGCTCCCGTTGCATGCAGCCAACAAGAGGCATCCATTCGCTGTAGAACCAGGCATGCAGAAGAAGCCGGCCGGCCGTGTTTACTATACCTAGTCTAAACCTCCTATGAATTATGGCTATTCTATCCTAAGAGAAACTAAAAGATATACCAGCCTCAACTAACAATTCCCTAATTATAAAATAATCCTCGGTAAATTGATAGAAGAGTACAAGTCAGTATGGAGGCCGGCTATGTTTTCCTCCCTCTATCCGCAGGGATGGATCAGGCTCCGATGTCACGGTCGGCCTCCGGCATGTCGGTCCACTTGGATCAGTCGACGTGTTGGTGCGTACGCCGCAAACGCGAGCAACAGATGAGCGATCCTGCGTGAAAGTGTAATTATTGCAGATCCGGTGAAAGAGGCAGCTTTGCCTTGGTAGATGCCTAATTTCTCGTGGTAGGCCTCCTGTGAGTAAACATCGATCGGGCGGGTGAATGCAGCAGTAGATAAGTCAGAGTTGCTCGCTCCCATTTCACTCCAACTCCATGCCTTTAGAGACAAACCCATCAGAAAGACATATCTTCCCTCAAAGTCACCCAAAGCGTCACTCTCTTCATCATGTGGTCTTCGCGACGCCCCCCGTACGGGCAGAATCATCAATCATCTACCGTGACGCCGTCGGCAGCACCTCCGCTTGGAGATCTGATTGGCAGCATCAGCAGAGATGATCTCGAGGCCGGTCTTGATGTATCTGACCGTGCAGAGATCACGGGGGCAAGACTCATTGCATCCTACAACCTGGTCAGCGGTCCATCTCCAGAGATCATGATCCCCGGTATGTTGCCCACTAGCCAGGAAAAAAGCGTTGCTAATGAATGACCCTAGGTCAACCTCCCAGATGGACGCCTCACTTGGGGCCTCGAAAGCTGGGCTGGGATACAGGATGCTATTACCGCGACGTCAACGCTGCATCCTACCCCAAGCACCCTCTCGAGCCGGCCATTGTCTCGGTGATGAAGATGAATCCCAATTCAAGAATCCCCGTCGACGTCGTTGCCTGCGCAAGCACCATTGGGAATCTCTTGCGCTTTACCAAAGGCGTCGTCCAAGACCGTCCTTTTCGCATGCTTGCCGAGCTCGTCGGTGATAAGCTGCATCTCATCCGCAGAGAGAACTCGCCCAAGGAGCTCATCCCCGACGTCAAAGGCTACGGACACACGTTCCCCGAGTCTTACACCACCTGGGATGCAGCAGTCAGACGGTCCAAATCACACCAGAGAATCATCTCATACAACCTCTGTGGCCTCGACATGATGGTCCGGTTCGAAGGTGACGGGTACATCAGGGCGTCCAACCCTCAACGACGCAAGGGCAGTCCTGGTAAGAACACGACCCTGGAGAATGCCCTCGCCCAGATCCAAAACCTAGGCATCAGCACACCATTGCCGGGATCCGAAGCCAGTGAGCTCAAGGTATCCAAGGGGGGCGAATCTGTGCCTCAAGACACGGTCTTTGACCTGAAGACGCGGTCAGTAGTGGCCAGGCAGCGAGACACTCTGGGTGACCAGCTTCCACGCCTGTGGATCGCCCAGGTCAAGACATTTGTCCTTGCGTACCACGAAAGAGGTCTCTTCAAAGAAGAAAACATCGAGATCAAGAACGTCGAGAAGGACATTGAGGAGTGGGAAGAGATGAACCAACCAGCCCTCACGCGGCTCGGCGTTCTCCTCCAGCTCATCATTGATCGAGCGCGTGAATCCAAGGATGGCAAGCTCGAGCTTGTGTGGTCAAACAGCGGCGCTCTACAGATCCGCCAGCAATTGAAGGACGCGGGCGATGTGCTCTCTGCCGCCGTCAGAAAGGAATGGGAGGCCTGGCTGGGTGAGGGGCCCGTCAAGCCTTTGGCCGCGGAGAAGAGGGACTCCAAGATGGAACCGACCGAGGCGCTTCGCTGGGATGACTTTGTCGATGCGCTTTCTGACAGCGACGAGGAGGGGAAGGACTTTGCTGCGTGCGATCAAGAGTGCGGATATTGCGGGAAGTGCATGTTACTGAAGCTGAGGTCCGGGCTATTAAGGCGTGGATAAGTAAATCGCCATTAGTCACGGGTTTGCTAGCTTCCTACTTACTATCAAACCGAGTCGACATCCATGCGAAAGACTGGAATGTATCTATTAGTATCATAGCAGTCAATCGGCTCTTTTACAAAGGATTTTCTTCTTCTTCTTTGTCCAGACGTCTTTGCGAAATGCCAGTTCGCTAGGATAAGCATCGATGCATGCAAGGAAACCACAGCCGGTCAGCAATATTCAACTACCGATAGTCTAAATATAGCTACAACCTAAAGAATTATGACGATACTATCATTAGAGAAATATAGAGGCTGTATTAGCCTTATGATTAGGAACTTCCTAACTATTAGATAATCTTAGGTAAGTTGTAGGTATTTTCCATTCTTCACTCGCATGACTTCGTAACAAGGCGATGCATCATCCCTGTAACCTCCTCCATCGTTGCTCGTCATCTGTTGCCTGGGCCGGCCGTGCCGTCGTCCATGCTTCCGTTGACGCCCGCGTCCATGAAGAAGGTTTCGATGTTTGCCAGCATCGAGAATGGTTGGCCAAAGCCCCGTGAATGGTGTCGGATTTTTCCAAAGCGGCTCTCCAGGCTTGACAGCGAGATCGTCAGGGTCCTGTCATGACGACAATCATTCTTGGATGAGGTTTCTAACCTGACATGGCCCTAATCAAGGTACTGGTCCTCCTCGCTTCATGGGTTGACATATCCCGCTCAATCAGTGGAAACAAGAGTACCCTACACCTTGGTTCGTGCCACCTAGCCTGTCTCGAAACTGTCTACCAGAGACGTTTCACGGGCCGTGGATCGCAATGTGCACCAAATGTACCAGTCAGGGAGGGATCAGTGCTTGTCAAACTTGTCTGGAACAAATTGGCAAAAATGGATCGGCACTGAGACTCTGGTATTCTCGCCTTTGGCTGGCGCGCGCCATTAAGTCTGGCTTGGTCTCGTTGCGCCGGGGCCAGAATCCAGCGGCGAGACGCCAACGCACACAAGTGAACCATTGAACTCTGGGGAACGAGGCTAGGTCTAGCGCAAGTCAAGCTTTTGTTGTGGGTGGGTGGGCATTGGTGATGTCTCTGGCCAGTCTGAAACACGACACAGAAGCAGATCTGGCAGATCGACAGCCGACGCTTCCATGATCTGTCACTGCCCTTGACACAAGGGTACAGTAGGTAACGATCTGTATCCCATTATAGACCGTGGATGTATATAAACTAACCTATGCCTACTAAGCTAGCCTAACCCCCGCCCTAGAAAGTAGAGTATAAAGTAGGTTATTTAATAGGTAAACTAACCCCTGATATAGCGATCTCTAATTAGTCCGATTAGTAGAAATAGTAGAGCACGGGTTAGCTTATCTTCTCTTCTCGAGAGCGTTATTATATTCTTAACTTCC
>JABEYC010000679.1:0-20457 GCA_013266195.1 Fusarium zealandicum | reverse complement strand
AGCTCGGTATTAAAGAAGGCTCAGAGCAGATGCAGATGAAGAGTATGGGAAACAGATGAGGGGTGGCAACGGAGATATTGTGCTCGAGGTTACACCTCGTCCTTGTGGGTGTGTGTGATGGTAGCTCCAGTCTAGCGGTAGGCTTGATCTGATAAAGGATCAAGTAAGTATCACGGCTACAGATCAGATAGTCGGGATCGGCGCTGGTGCTGAAAGTAGAGAAGCAAGGAGAAGGCGGCGAGAGAGAGGTGAAAAGGCCACGGAACTTAGTATTATTTACTTTCCAGGCTAGTTACATAGACGAGCTGCATCTTTTGGAGCATCACACGGTTTGTTAGCAGAGATCCAGACAAGATGGCACAAGAACGAGGCTCCCCCGAGGACCGGCGCGATGGGACTGACCAGTCTCGGCCGAGGCTAGAAAAGGCAATGCTAGGAAAACGGGCCATCAACAGGCCTCGGATGGGGGTCTGTGGCTTGTAGCTAGCAGTCGAAGCTCGGCAAGGAATTGCCGCAGCGTGGGATGTCGTGTCCGAGATTTGCGAAGGGGGGTGTCAGTTTAAGCATGGACGAAAAGCATGTTTTGCCAGGGAAAAGAGGGTGTCGTAGATTTCCCCGGCAGATTAGGCCTCTGGCTGTTGCTTATTCGCTTGTTGCTCGGGCTGAGGATATCCCTGGAGGGTTGATTCTCGACTGTGGTCTATGGAGACCCTGCCAAGGTTGATAGATGGATGCTGTCTGTACGCGACGCCGGTGAGCAGAGTGAGCTCACTTGATCATGTATCGATTGACAAATTGATTGATATGGCCCTCGGGTCTCCTCGGAGGTTGTCCATGCCATGTCTAGATGAGTTGCGGAACAGAGACATCGAACGACGGGCTGAAGCTGTTGGAGGATCGGCAAATGAAAGTCCATTCCAATTCTGCAAAGTCAGTATGTAACGTCCAAGTTGACAAGAGGACCCTGTCGATGAGGCATCGCGCCTTTACCCCACAAAGCATCCTCCCGATGTGCCCTAGTTTATTAGTTTGTTTCTGGCAGGATGAGGGGTCTACAGCAATGGAGGCGTTACGTCGAATGCAGCATGTCGTGAACCATGAAAGGAGGCGAATTTGGAGAATCGTAGGGCCAACGGTTCATCAAACTGCGGCTCTTGCGGTTACCTAAATTCTGCAATAAGGGACGATCATCAATATTGGTCTTGTTGTTGTTGGTGGTGGTGATGATGGTGATGGGTGCTGGCGGCACTTCAGCCGCAGCAGGCTCCCTACCCCCGGCCAAATGGGCGGCCGACAGGCCCAAAACCAGCAGCCGGAGCCGACCTCGTGGTTTCGCCTCGTTGCGATTGGGGATGAATCTTATCAGATCACGAAAATGTCATGATCGAATTAAGTTACCGGGTCAGCATTGTCCAAGAGACAAGACCGAGAGGCCTGGAACGACAGAACAGAGCGGAACCAGCAACCAGAAACAGAGACAAGCGTGCGTCGTTGGTCCTCTTGGTTGACGGTCTCAGCTGTCGGCCCACTCTCTGCACTCATAGATTAGCTTCTCGACCGGTTGGGGGCCCACTCAGGGTCGTCTATCAAGCGCATCACGAACTCGTGGCTGAGCAGCTCGGCTCTGACGTGCCGCGAGACCCTCTTTCCAGGGACCCTTGGGCAGAGTGCGGAACTAGATCGTGAGCTTATTCCGTCTGGCACAGGGATGTCCAGCATCGCCCGCTGCCGACCCATGCGCTGGTCTGCTCATGCTTTGCGTGATAGTGTTCCGAGTCCACGCTGCTGGGCGAAGGGGCATTGATCGCCCAGACTTTGAGCTCGCTAATGGATGTGGGTGACCCGTCTTGGCACGGTATAGGGCAGGCCGGGCATGTACAGTACTGTCCGGTAAGGCAGAAAAAGGCAGGGCTCCCACGGCGGAGGCGCCCATCATGGGAACCCCTAGATAGACAGACACGAGGGTTTTCTCAGGGATCGAGACAAGCTTCAGACCAAGCTTCACAGTCCTACTCATAAACGGGGTCCATCGTCTCTGCCGGGGGGAAAAGAAAAAGAAAACAAGGTGGCACCACTAGAAGAGAGCAAGAAACCTAACGCCTCGTTGAATCCTTGTTCGAGGTCGGTAAAACGAATCACATCTTAGCGGCTGAGAGCCAAAAAAGTATCAAGGTTGCGATTGATAAGATTGAAGCTACAAAAGGTGGGCCCACTTCTGACGATCTGGACTAGCTCAGAACTAGTCGAGCCGAGCTACCGAGAAACTCCAACCACTTGGACATTTACACCAACGATATGCACCATCCAAGACGAGGAGCCAGGTCCTTCCTTGACGGACCATGGACCTCAAGCCCCCCCCCAAGCCACAACGGACCAACACCTGCTCACCTGCTCATCTTATCCATCTACAGCTCGACTGCCAAGGGGGGGGTGTCTCGACGCTAGCATCGGTTTGATCCGTTGCCGTGGTTCAGCGGATGGGACAACTGCTGTGGCCTCTCCTGATCAACCCATCCAGGGTGTTATTGGGCCATGACGGATTTCACGGCTCATTCGTCGTGGCCCATAACCATCATCATCATGTGGGAGCTCCGAGTTTAGTGCGGCCGGCATCGCTTGTGCATCGTCTGTCCTCGTCTGTCCGCCTCTTGGGCTGTGGGACCCAAAGAGCTTTCAGCTAGAGAATGCGCCTAGGATGACATTGGGCGCTTTAACCGGCACCTGTTCTTTTCTGGATATCATTTATCAATCTGGTGGTGCCGGTGACAACGCAAAAACTCGCCCCACGACAAAGTGCTGCATTCTCGCTTTCCCATGCCCATGAGCTGATCGTCCCATTTACACCCCCTCTATTCCGCCCCCATCTAATCTATTCTGTCTTATCCATCTCATCAGTGGTGTCTAGCTCGCCTCGTTCCATCCCGATCCACGGCGGACGAACTGCGGGACGCCATCGTCTCTGGTCTACCACTCTTGTCTGCAAGCTCTCTATTTACCTACTTAGATTCTTGAGCTTATCTCCTCCTCTCTCTCTCTCTCTTCTGGCCCCTCCTCATCCGTCCTTCCATCATTGATACTCCTGCTTCCATGTCGTTGAGCTCGAGGTAACCTGGTTCCTCTCTATCCTTGACAATGCTCTTCAACTCGCTACCATATGCGGCAGCATCGCTGCTCGCCCTTCCTCAGCTGGCTGTTGCGGCCACAAAGAAGTTCGACTTTGATATCGGCTGGGTCAGGGCAAACCCCGACAATGCCTTTGAGCGTGCTGTTATTGGAATCAACGGCAAGTGGCCTATTCCCACCATCGAGGTCGATATTGGCGACCGGGTCATTATCAACGCCAAAAACAACCTCGGCAACCAGTCTACCTCGCTGCACTTTCACGGTCTCTACATGAATGGCAGCACGCATATGGATGGCCCTGCCGGTGTAGTTCAGTGTCCCATCACACCAGGCACCTCTTTCACATACAACTTCACCGTAAGAGAACCTGACTCTTGGACAATTGCTTCAGCATAGACTGACATCTGCGCAGGTTGACCAGCCGGGAACCTACTGGTACCATTCGCACACCAGCGCCCAATACCCCGACGGTCTGCGCGGCCCCTTTATTGTTCATGACAAGGAGTTCCCCTTCAAGGACGACTACGATGAGGAGCTCATCTTCACCCTTTCCGACTGGTACCACGACGAGATGTCGACCCTCATCCCCCAATTCATGGCCAAGTCCAATCCTTCAGGTGCCGAGCCTGTTCCCAAAAACGCCCTCATGAACGAGACCATGAACTTTACCCTCACTGTCAAGCCTGAGACAACCTATCTCTTCCGCACTATCAACATGGGTGCCTTTGCGGGCCAATACCTGTGGTTCGAGGGCCACAAGATGCGCATCGTTGAGGTTGATGGCATCTACACTGAAGCTGCCGAGGCTGAGATGATTTACCTCTCTGCTGCGCAGCGTGTCAGCTTCCTTGTCACCACTAAGAAGGATACCTCCAACAACTTTCCCATTGTCGCCAGCATGGACACTGTAAGTATCCAAAGTCCGCTGACAGTCTTGTTTTGGAAGAGCCAGAAGCTAACGAGCTGTTTCTATAGACTCTCTTTGACGTTCTCCCCGAGGATCTCAACTACAATGCCACTGGCTGGCTCGTCTACGATGACTCCAAGGACCTTCCAGACGCCGCCATCGTTGATAGCCTCGACCCCTTCGACGACATGACCCTTGTCCCCTACGACAAGATGGAGATTCTCCCCGAGCCCGACCGCGAGGTGGTCCTCGATGTCATGATGGATAACCTCCGCGACGGCAAGAACTACGCCTTCTTCAACAACATCACCTACACCGGAGCAAAGGTCCCTACTCTGTACACGGCCCTCAATGCCGGCGAGCACGCTGAGGATCCCACCGTCTACGGCACGTACACGCATTCCATGGTCCTCAAGAAGAACGAGATCGTGCAACTCGTCGTCAACAACCTGGATTCAGGCCGCCACCCCTTCCATCTCCACGGCCACGCGTTCCAGTCCGTCTACCGCTCCAAGGAAGAGGGCGGCATCTGGGCGGATGCCGATGTCACCGAGAAAGACCTGCCCAAGACCCCTATGCGACGTGATACCCTCGTCATCTACCCCAACGGCAACATCGTCATGCGCTTCAAGGCCGATAACCCAGGTATGTCCAGACCCACTTGATCATGGATAAGAGACGTCTAATGCTGACTCTGAGCAAGGCATCTGGCTCTTCCATTGCCACATTGAGTGGCACGTCGTCTCGGGCCTCATTGCCACCTTTGTCGAGGATCCCCTTACCCTCCAAAAGACCATTGAGATCCCCAAAAACCACCTCGACGCCTGCGCCGCCGCCAACATGGCCACCGAGGGCAACGCCGCAGCCAACACCAAAGACTACCTCGACCTCACTGGCGAGAACCGTCCTTCCCGCGCCCTCCCTGCTGGGTAACTTTAATCCCCGCCCCCTATACATCCTAGCACGTCCGCTAACATAGCATCCTCAGCTTCACTCCCCGTGGCATCGTCGCTCTCGTCTTTAGCTGCATCTGCGGCATTCTCGGCGTCGCAGTCGTGGCATGGTACGGCTTCGCCTCTGCCCCAGACTCGACCAGCGCTGGCGCCCTCAGCGCCGGTATCGTTGACGGTAGCGACTCTGGTGAATCGCACCCCGCGCAAAAGGGTCCTCAGGAGTCTGTCACTGCGCCTGACAGCGTGGCAAGGCATTAGTTTGTGGTGGTTAGTAATTGGCGGGAGGAAAATGCGCATGTTGGCTCCCGGCTTCACGCTGGGGAGAGACGTGAATGTCGTGCTTTGAATTTGAATATACCATCTCGTTACTCTGTTCGCTTATATATCTAGCGTAAAGCCCCTTTTATTCAGTGATGTCTATTCATCAGCCTTCACTCTCTCTCTCTCTCTGCCTGTCAAGCTCGGTGGTTCAAGCCCATGTGCCTGCCATGCGCCTATTCTATGCAGCAACTTCTTCTCGGTGCTGCTATGATTAGATTGGCTTCTGTTTGTTCCCTTGACTTCAGAGCAATGCATATGGTCTCGTGGTCAAGACCAGGATATGAAAGAGGATGTAATGTTGATCAATTCCAGCGAGTGTATTCGACATCCGTCTACAATTAATAGGATATAAACAAAAGTAACAAAGAAAAAGAAGATGGGTTCCCTAGCAGAGGGTCCCGACAATGTTCTGTACAACGAAGTCTAGAAAGTTCACTCGCTAAATCCCAGAGAAAGATCCCGCGATTATCTCCTCAGCAGCCAGCGTTTGCCATCCTCTTCTGTAAAGATGGTGCAGGTTGCCAACCTTTTACCCAGTGATTCCCTCCCCTTCTCTTCGGGGTCGGGATCATCAAAACCGCACCACTTGCGCCGAGCCATGCATACTTTGGGGGATCCGTGTAATGCACCCCATAAGACTTCCCTAGTAGTTGTGTTCTGTCGAGGCGGAACAAAATCGAAGCAGGGTCGAGGAAGACGGACTGTACCAGGCTTTTTGCCAGGCAGCCGTGGACATCGACAAAAGTAAGAATAACGAGAGGCGTAGCAGGCCGAAAGACAGTTTCCGCTATCTCGCTCGTATTGCGACCGAAATTATGAATACGGTTGCTCCGAAGACACAGCAGAATCCTTCCAGCTTTAAGCGGTCTTGGGCTTAGGCCTGGGGAGACCCTTCTCCCTGCGGGTCTTGATGTCGACATCGGCGAGGCCTTGGCTGGCGTTGTAGAGCTGAACGCAGTTGATGAACTGCTTGGTGAACATGAACGGGAAGCTGACGCCAGCAATGATCCAAGGAACGGTGGAGTCCATCTTGTTGGCACGGGCGAGCTCGAGAGCGGCGGGGCTGAACGGATCGGGGAAGATGTGTGCCAGGATCGAAGTGTTGACCTGAGCACCGGCCTGAAGTTCGGCACCCCCTGCTTCGACAGGCTTGATAAGGTATGGGGAGACGAGGGGCGACGAGAAGCAGAGGAGGTAGAGACCAATGAAGAACAACTCGTTGAGGGCGCAAAGGACGAAGAGAACGTTCTGACAGTCGTTAGCGATCAAGGTAGACGCGTAGGAGCTTCCGTAATGAGCATACCTTATTGGAGTAGTACAGGTTAAGCAACCAGTTCTGGCTCGCGTCGATGTTCTTGTGGCTCGAGTCGACGCCCGAGACGACGAGGGTAGCATACATGTGCATATAATGGCTCGCGAGGTCAAGGGCGATCAGACCCTGGAAGACGATGGCCCATCGAGGGAAAGCCGAAGACAGGAAAACAATCAAGCAGGCCGTGGTGCATCGATCGGTGACCATGTCGAGGACAGCGCCGAAGCGAGTCGACTGCTCGTAGACTCGCGCAACATAGCCATCGAGGGCGTCAAGAAGACATGACACACTGTAGAGCCCGGAGCACGTGCGAGGATGGAGGGGCATGTAGTAGAGGGATGCGATGGCGAGGACGATACGCGCGTAGCCTAAACACGGCGTGTTAGTGATGTTCAAAGGTCTCCAGGGAGGGGGTGAATCCATCATACCAATGAGGTTGGGGTAGAAGAGGAAGATGTTCTCGCGAGGGCCCTCCTCCGAAGCATCCGGGGTCTGGTGAGCAGCACCGTTGCTGTTGACCTTGACTTCGCGATCCGAATCAGAAGAGGACTGAGATCCGTTATTGGCCTTGGCAGCCTGTCGTCGAGTTCGTGGGCTCATGATGTTAAAGGGGTTGTCGAAAGCTCTACAAGTCGTGACAACAAGTATGGCTTATCATGTATGATCGAGATAATCGCAAGATTCGGCGAAAGGGGCAGGGATTACTTGGCGCTGTTGGAGCTATCGTGCAGATGGCGGATCAAACGGAAGACGTGAGAGCAGCGAAGCAACGCGTTTGCGTGGCTTTCAAGAGGGCTATTTGAAGAGCAAAGGAGCGGATAAAAGGGCGAAAACAGAGAGATAGCCCTGGTTTGGGAGAAAAGGCCTGTAGATTAAAGTGTTGAAGTGTGACGACAGCAAAAGGCAGTAGCTTCAAGGCTCCCTTTTCCATGGGATGCTGTCGCCAAGAAAGGGCACGGGGGTCTTTTCGGTAGACTCGGGCACACTAACGGGCCGTTTAAAGCTGTTAGGCGTGCGATTACAGAGCGACCACGTGAGGATATACACGTAATCTGGCGATACAGGGACCAGGATCAGCACAGCCCAAACACCCAATCCCCTGAATTGACATTCGCTGGAGGCAAATTGTCAGACAAGGTCAGCACGGCGGGGTCCACTTGAGAGGCTGATTTTTTGACGATGCCAACACGCAACACTCATCATCACGTACGACTTGGCATTTGGCGGCCGAAAGGCTCAGGCCGCGCAACATGAGTTGTCAGATTGCACCATGGTTTGGTCAATCAAAAGGCATCGCTCTAGTCTAGCCAGTCTAGCCCTGACGTTGCATCGCAAAGATAGCAGGGCAGATGGAGGCAGATCGTTCGGATTGATGTGCACTAGCGGCCATGTCGCTAAGATAAGAGAGCCATCATGACGGCCGTTGCAGCAGTCTGGCGTTGCAACGACAGTGAAGAAGGACTGCTGCGAGCTCATGGCGTGGGCTGACATAAGACTCAGTGCCTAACACCCATAGCCGGGCTGCAAACTGACCAGCAAGGTGCATGCAGGCCCTGCTCTATGGGGGTTGTATTTCCTATCAACGTGTTACAAGGCTGAGTTGAGTCTTGGACGTGTATATGAATCGACCATCAAGCCCACCTAGATCAGCCAAGGAGCGACTATGCAAGAGCCTCGGTATATGGTGCTGGCTGCTTGTTGCTCTCTCACGACGAACCTTTCAACACACATGCCTCCTTGATTATTGTTCTCCCTCTATACGTGTTTGGTACCAATAAGCGCACCCAGCAGAGGCATCACCAGCTATCGTCAGCCACTACGTCAGCTTCGCCGTAACTAGAGTGGCTTGGCCTATCCCGGTGAAATCCCCAGCGCGCTTCTCTTACCTGCCCGGACAAACTGCGGCAGAGCGCAAGGGAATTAGGCCAGCATGAGTCTGGGCAATCTTGGCAATCAAGGGCGAGGCCGACTTGTCGTGGGGTTTGCCGTGTTTAGCAGCATCTTCGCGCAAACCCAATTCGAGCCACTCCCATGATCTTTGCCCATTGGGCCTCCAAGTCTCGCGCACGCTGCTGGCTACGGGCTGCTGGGTCGGCTACGCTGATCTCCTGCTTAGATGCTGATCCGGACGGCTGCCGGCAACTTCTCACGGCATCTTGTTTGCAACCCGACTCGTCAGATTTGCAGACGTGTAAGCCATCCATCACGTACGAACACTCGGGGAGGTGTGAAGAGAAGCTGAACAAATGACCATGAAGCTATGGGACCAAAATGAGAAACCCCCTATCACATCTCATCTCAAACAAGAGTTCTTTTATTAGCAGAATTGAGCTCGAGTCCGGGACTGCCGGACAAGGGACAGCGAATTTGCGGGATAGCCGACAAGAACTTGTCTTGGCAACGGCACGGCGACATGGCACTTGACCCAAAAGCACAAAAGCATTGAGTGCTTGCTTAAGCCCTCGCCCTGTCTCGTCGAGCCAGGGACCGGTTCTAATGCGTATCATGCGAGCTCTTTTTTCATATAAAGTAATAAATAGCTCACACACAGATAAGCCAAGGATCGAGAGTCTAGGGACGGCGGATCCGGAACCCCGGCGGTGATCGTCTTCGTGCACTGCTTGACACGATATATATTCTGGGGGAGGCAAACTGGATTGCCCCGGACGGCAGGGCAAGGGAGCTAAACCGCCTTGGCAGTTGATCGATCAAGGAGCCACCTGCTTCCTGTGAGCGTTTGATTGTTGTTGGCTGTCGGGCGGTGCCTTGCATCAGAGAATGTCACTAGTTGGCTAGTAGGTAGTTCCTCTGGCCTCATTCTTGCTCGACCTCGAAGCGACGTCCAACGAGGTGAGTAGGGAATATCCCGTGATCCTATGGCCCGTCGCAAGACTATGGTCCGGGTCACGGCACTATGGGCTCGGGTGCAGCCTCGTTTGCGTGCCGTAACAAGCCCGAGGATACGGGCATGGCCGCCGCCGTCTTCGTTCCGTCCGTGGTGCTGCGATGGTTGAAATGGCTCCGCTCCCAGGGTTACTCAACCAGCAAGACAGCCAGGCCCCTCCCTGCGAGGCCATGCAAGCGAATGACCTCTGTGGCTTGTCCACCGGTTTGAGGGGCCGGCTTCGAATCATCACTCGAGTCTCGGATTGTCTCTTGTAGCACGCGTAACTGTCTCTCCAGCTGGCAAATGTCGCCCTTGTGGATATTAGCCCGTTGTGAATGAAATGCCCTTGGGCCTGCTGATAGACGCCTCTGTGGGTTCATCTGGGCCCCGAGGGTAAACTTCCGGGAGCCCCTCGCTATGTCTCGACGCCGATCCCCCTCCATCTATCCATCATGGAGCTTCATCTTGAGCTTGAGTGGTTGTTCAATCTCCTCCTTTCTCCCAGTACGTAGTGCGTCTGCATGGTACTGCACTGTAATACTTGCTCTTGACTCTTGGCTCCTCCAACAAGCTTTCAGTCGCCGCCCTCTTCAACTCCATCAACTCTCGTCTTGCCCCACGACACACGTCACTAGTGGCAGGGTCTTGGTATGCAGGTATGACGGGGCATGGGGGGCCGTTAACGCGGAGGGTAATGCAATGCATTGGACTGCGACGAGACCTTTTAGGGCTATGAAAGGGTTTGCAGTCTCCGCTTCGAGTTGTCATGAAACCCTCATGAGTCGGGTACCTATCAAAGGTGACCCAGAGTTGACTGTCTCTTGCACCAACAAGCACCAAGAAAAACGGCTTCCGGGCTATTCTCTAGACTCCTTCACCTAGGTACTACCAAGTTACCCTCCACTCCTCCCGACGCTTGCCCTATCTACTTTCCAGGAACGGCCCTAGTAGTGAACTGTGGCTCATTCCCATGGCCTCACTGCCCCCCTCCCAGGTCCAACCCGACAGGCAAGCAAGTACAATTGCTTAAGCAGCCCAGCGCAAGCCACCTCAAGTAGCGACTCAAGCCCGATTCATCTTTTGGGGCTGCCTATTTCTCGTCGCTGTCAACCCCCGGTCCCTGTCCCTGGCACAACTGCTCGCTTCTTCAAGGCACAACGTCTAGAGCATAATCCCTGCGTTTTCCCTGTCCTACATTTGAGCCTCGGGCGACTTGTCTTCTGGAGGCCCTAGCTTGAATCCTACCTAGTCTCTTGCTCTAGCCTCTAGCATTGTCCGCCTCACAGCCGGCCGGCCCATTTCATCGAGCTGTGGATCGTTACTTTTCGCTTTTCACCAAGCGTCTTCCCGCTCTGTCGTGCGTTCCTTGATCGACTTTCTTTTATTATACGGGGCTTGTCTACCTCCATCTCGTCCTCTTCGCTTCCTCCTCATCCTCCTCCTCATCCTCACTCGGTATCCACAGTCTCGCCTCCTCCTTGCTCCTATTTCGGCTCTCCTCCATTCATCGATCACTTCACACCGTTTGAGGCCCTCATTCGTTCCTATCGGTGGCTTTACGTCTCCTTTTCCGACACCCCCGGCTCTGCATCCACAAAACCACCACTTGCGCCGGCCAGACCGTCGAATTGCGCGACACCAAGACCAGCTGGCTAGTGGTTTGCGATCTCGAGCCTTACATATCCTCAGGTGCAGCTTGTCCCTGCTCGGCCGACTCTCTCAATCCTCTGATCTACTCGACTTGCTCATTCCGACCGCATCATGCCGTCGCATCCGTCGCTCAAGGCGACCTTCGCCAGTCGGGCTGACTCGGCCACCCATCCCCTCAACCGACATCTATTCAAGCTTATGGACCTCAAGGCCTCAAATCTTTGCCTCAGCGCCGATGTCGCAACAGCTCGCGAGCTTCTTTCCTTGGCCGACAAGACCGGCCCCTCCATCGTCGTCCTCAAAACCCATCATGACATGGTCACTGGCTGGGACCATGATTCCAGGACGGGTACTGGTGCTAAGCTGGCCTCGCTTGCCCGCAAACACGGCTTCCTGATCTTTGAGGACCGTAAATTTGGCGATATTGGCAACACGGTCGAGCTGCAATACACCAGCGGTTCAGCACGCATCATCGAATGGGCACACATCATCAACGTCAACATGGTTCCTGGCAAGGCTTCTGTTACGTCGCTAGCCAATGCTGCTGCCCGATGGCTCGAGCGATACCACTACGAGGTCAGGACGTCTATCAGCATCGGAACTCCTACGGCTAGTCAGATGGACGAGGATGGCGAGCTGTCAGATACCGAAAACCATTACGAGCGCGCAGACCCCCCTCGCGCGGATAGCGGCCGCAAAGGCAGCATCGTCTCTACAACCACTCTTACCCAGCAATACGAGTCGGCCGATTCACCGCGCCATGTCAAGACAATTCCCGAGGGCGATGAGGCGATTTTCATTTTCCCCGGCATCGAGGAGGCGCCCATTGAGAGAGGCCTGCTCATCCTGGCACAAATGTCGAGTCAAGGCAACTTTATGAACAAGGAGTACACACAAGCCTGCGTCGAGGCCGCGAGAGAACACAAGAGCTTTGTCTTGGGATTTGTCTCTCAGGAATGCCTCAACTCACAACCTGACGATGCTTTCATCCACATGACGCCTGGCTGCCAACTGCCCCCCGAGGGCGAGGACGAAAACTCGGCGATCAAGGGAGATGGCAAGGGCCAGCAGTACAACACACCACAAAAGATCATTGGTATTGCCGGTGCTGACATCGCCATCGTTGGCCGGGGCATCATCAAGGCGGGCGACCCCGAGGAAGAAGCTGAACGATATCGATCTGCAGCTTGGAAGGCATACACTGAGCGGGTTCGTTAATTGGACGTCTGGGTCGAATGGGCACATGGGCGAGGAATGTGCTGCTCAGCGGGTGTCGGTATATCTAGCGGGGTTTGCAATATCATGACTGTACGGAGCAACTATGGAAATTACTCGCTTACACGGGCGAGAAGGTCCCCTTAGTTATGAGGGGATGACATGTACCTAGCACAATGGCTTCAGCTTCCGTCCGAGCGCACAGATTTGACATGAAGTCTGGCGTTCTATCTCCACACTTTTGACAGGGCTGAAATCCAGGGCTAGGGAGGCTAGGGTGATATCTCAAGCGGTAGCCCGTTAAAGCCGGTTCGCCCGGGGGTCCCACTCAGTGACGCCAGGCTCTAGGGAGTCTCAGCTTAACGAGGCCGAACCTGAGAGAGTAAGCAGCCTGAAGCTGTCGAATCAATTTACGTTTTCACCCCTCTACAAGTACCAAAGAGTCGCACAGGTCGGCTGGAGCATACTCCATTACTAATAACAGCACTCGCCTTGCGATTGATGTCGACTGGATCCCTACAGCATAACAGGCGTAAACGATAAGCTATCCTGACAATGACTCGCCGAGATGGTGATGGCCCCCCCGTAAGAAAGAGACGTCGCATCGTCATCTCATGCACCGAGTGCCATCGCAGGAAACAACGGGTCCGTACGGCTAACTCAGGAGTATCATCGTGGTTGCTGACTCTAACATAGTGTGATCGAGAGCTGCCGTGTGGAAATTGCAAGTCCAGGAACAAAGAGTCTGCGTGTATATATGAGACGGGTACATCGACGGCCAAGGAATATCACGAGAAGCACCAACACCAAGCAGAAGGCAAGACTGCAGAACCTTCACCGATAATCTCGGCTGATTCGGTCGAGGATGGAGTTGATGAGCCTCTCTCATCCAAGGCGGCTGACTGGGGCTACGCCCACAACGGCTTGTCAACCATTGGGTTCCTCAAGCAGATCGAGAGAGCAACCGACGGACAAGTAGACTCGCCATTCTCCAGAGCCAAATCCTACGAGGGATCTATCAACCCACCAAAAGAAGATCCTGCCTTGAGGGAAAAGTTCAAGGGCCTTATCCGCCAACTCCCCGCCAAGGTCTACATCGACAAGCTCGTCGGCATGTATATGCAGAGCTTCAACTGGCAGTACTACTGCATCGACCCAGACGTCTTCTACTCGCAGTTGGACGAGTGGAACAGTCTGCCATTCTCGACATTATCCAGCATTGGGCCGCGTGGTTTATGCCCCGAAATGCGTGCGTTCCCGGCCTTGGTCTTTCAGGTCATTGCGACGGCGCTGCTCATCCTGCCAGAGCGCCCGGACCCGACCTTTGACACTCTCAAATATGCGGGAAGCATGCGATTCGAGGACCTCGCGGTGGATTACAGCGAGTCTGGACAGGCGATCGTTGATCTACTAGGGAAGAAGCACCTGTCGTTGGCGACGGTGCAGGCACAGTTCTTGAGAGCCTCGTTTCACAAGTTTACGGCGAGGATTACTGAGGCGGTGAGTAGCTTGATGGAGAATAAGAAGAAGAAGACAGCTCTGATATTTTGGGCAGTGGCATACTATCTCCGTCGCGATCCGCGATGCACAGGATTTGGGCATGCACCGTGATAGCTTGGATCCCAAGCCCAAGGACTCAAGCGTCAAGAGCATTCTGGAGAATCAATGGCTGATTCAGAGACGGAGGAGGGTGTACAACTTGCTTGCCATATGGGACCTGAACTGTGCTCTCGTACTTGGCCGACCGGGCACAGTTGATTGGAACCAAGTACTTCCCACGCCGCCTATTGATGCGCCTATACCGCAGGATCGCAACAAGACCCCCGTGAGTCCTCGCGGAGAGGACGATCACCCGACACCGATAACCAGGCATCTATGGAATTACCAACTCTGCGGACCATTACGAGCGATACGTGACCTTGAGAACGAAGGCCCGTACCCAATGGACTTTAGCAAGGTTGACCAGATTCATCAGACTATTATGGATCTCGATAAGAAGACGCCCCCCTCATTTCGACTGGATAGCCCAGACACGCGATGGGACAATCTTCCCGATACGCACTGGTACCAAGCAAACCGCTACTACTATGCACATCTCCACCAGTTCAGTCGAATAGCGCTGCATCGGCCATATGTCTTCAACCGTAAGGAGAGCAGGGACGAGGCAATCCGTGCCAGTCTTAAAACACTCGAGATTCAAAAGATGACATTCGAGGGTTTACCACCAGACTCGTGGAGGAACTTTATGCTCTTCTTTGGGAGTTTCGACGCAATCGTGCTAATCGCGTCCGTCTTTATCATCTTCCCGCACGAGTATGTTGAGCTTACGGGGAACATCTTGGAGCATTTTCAATGGACGATCGAGAGGTTTTCAGCCATGCAGGAGCGCAATCCGCTGGCCAAGTCGGCGCAGGGCGTGCTCAGAGCCATTGTTGCGCGATTCAAGAGGGCCATTGCTAAAGCTCAGCGCTACTCGCCATTGTCGACAATGGCACCGAGGGGAAAGACGACAGAGTCTACATCGGCGAGTTCATCCCTAGACACGAACGACGCTTATGGGCTGCGATCAGTGACGGAGGCAGGGTGGCTGGCGCCGTCTGCGGATAGCCTAGCTACGATGGCGCCGTTCTTTCCGACGGGTGACCTCATCTACAATGATCTTACGGCGGGACCTGACGGGATGATGCTTCGGCTGGGAACTATGGGCGGTGATATCGGAAGCGGTGATTTCACATGGCAGTTTGGGGGTGACTGGGGAGATGACACGGTTTGGCAGATGTTGAATCAGTTTCCGGCTGAAGGCGAGACGGAAGTAATTAATCGAGTTTAAAGATTAGCCTGAGAGCTTAGTTTGTTGTTGTCGAGTCTTCTATCTGGGGTGCTTGATTTGTGTTTGCTGCACCCAAAATAGCAGGACTTCAGCTGACTACATGCCTGATCAGGCCGTTGGTTGAAGCCCGATCCACTGCCAAGGTATTCATAACAGATGGAGCAAGTTTACGACTGGCAAGGCAGACTGGCAAACAAACATAAGGCCTACGCCGGGCTGCCAGGCCATATGAGTGGCCGGCCTCTCGAGATTCAGTGCAACGCGACAGCGGGAGGATGCTTGGTATCAGGCAACACCACCGTGACAAGGCATTCTAGGCGATGCGCTTTTCCAGCGGGAGGAGAACGGCGGCGAAAAACGACGTGATTGATTGGACGGCGTGCATGGCTGAGGGTTGTTTTGACACGCAGACTTGCAGATTGCACGGCCTCTGGCATAAATCAGGCTCTGGCCTCGAGGGTCTGGATAGGCCCCGTTTCTGGAACAGAGATGGAAACTGTTGGTGGCCTCAGGAGCCAGCTGCAGTGTTTTCCATCTTTGTCATTCGACGAGGCTGCTTGGGAGGATACACGGCATGGGCTCTCATGGATTATAGTCGAGTCCTTTGTGTGTGTACGAAACCGCTATTGCATGACCGCCGTGGTTATGTTAAATGCGACGTTGAATGCCCGGTCAAGCCGTGTATCACCACTCTATCTACTCCGTACATACTACGTACCTAGACAGCCTATGAAAGAATCGCTTCTAGGTATCTATACTGGCCTATAGAGTCGTCAGACATTTCTGGAAACTCCTAGAATCTACCTCGCGTCCGCTGTAACTTGGGTACCTAGGTAGGTAGGTAGGTACCTACTACCTAGTAGGTAGGTATTGGATGCCTTTGTCTTACAGCCCGAGGCGTTTTTGAGAGACCCCTCCAAGCCAAGAGAAGAATAAAGGGCATCTTTCCCTGTCCTTCCCATTTGGCGCGCGCCTCCACTTGTGGATCTAGATATGGGCCGGCAGTTGCGTGACCTGACCACCCCCCTGTGCCCCTGCCTGCACTTTGATCACTGACAGGGGCAGGTCCAGACCAGAGCAGATGAGCGAGCCCAGCTTCAGCTTCTAGTCTAGTCAAACGACGGACGAGAAAAAAAAAAGTTTTACGAAAACCCTCACTCCGCTCGAATTTACTCTTAGGTTGCAATACCTTAGCACAAAGTAATTCTTCTCCTCCTCCTCTTTTTTCATTCTTTTTTCTCTCCCTCCCACTTCGTGAAAGGACACGAAAGGGAAAACCCTCGAGGCACAGAGAGCGTAGCGTCCCTAAAGTCGTGCGCATAAAAATCACCATCTTCTTTTGTTGATCGTCTCTCTTGCTGCTTCTTGTCTCATCCATCCAAACGTGCACTTTGATCCCGCCCATCCATCCAATCCCCTTGGGCCGACGACGCGGAAGAGGGTGTGCAGCCACAGAGCGACAAGAACAAAGCCCAGCAGCTGATTTCTTTTTTGCGCATGGACAACAAACGCCGCCAGCAAGCAAAAGAAACCCCCCGGTGCACGGAGGCTGTGAAGCGGAATCACTGCAGCTGTCAGCAGCCATCGCCTGCCTGTCAGTGCCAGTTGGCGCGCGCCTCTTCGTCTCGTCTCCCTCGATATAACAGCGAGCCCGCCCAACCAATAATCCAAGGCTTCTCTTCGCCTTTATCTTCTTCTTCTTCTTCCTCCTTCTTCGATCTTCTCTTTTTTCATCTCGACCTTCCGGGAGCCCTTTCCCACCGATTTCATCCAAGCTCATCTAGGGGTCGATTTTATCATTCGCATCTACGGATTTCGATACCACCACCCATCATCGCTTAGCTCCCACAGTCTTGACGACAGGCTTCATGACTTCCAATATGGCGGCCAATACCTTTACAGACTTTGTACAGCGGTATCAAGCGGTGCAAGAGTACGAGAACTCAAGAGACAAGCTGCTCCAGGTATGCGCGGGGTCTTCCTCCCCCACGGCGCACATCATGCGCACCCTCATCATATTCCCTTCGCCAGCGTCTAGAGCTCGAGTGCCCCCAACGAAGCTCCCATGACCCTGCTCAACAACGTTGCTGACTTTTGTGTGACAGGATCTACTACTTTATTGCCGAGGCGTCGAGGATAGCCTTCAAGAAGAGAACCAAAAGCTTAAAATACGACTGCACGAAGCCGAGCTGGACCTCAACGATGCGACCAAATCCCGAAGAGATTTTCAACACCGATTCCAAGAAGCAGAAGCCCACCTCAAATGGGTTACCAACGCCAACGATGAACTCAAGGTACAATGGATCATGGATTGGCGGAGATGATGCAATGGCTAAGAAGAGTAGAATGACAATCCATACATCTTGATATTGATTGATGGGGACGGTCTCATTGTACGTCGGTCCCATCCCTGCGGAGGACCACTTGCTGACCGTGCCACAGTTCAAAGAAGATTTAATCAAGCAGGGCCTCGAGGGCGGAAAGAAGGCGGCCTACGCTCTGCGCACGGCCGTGGCAGAGCTCTGCAATCAAGAGCGCGCCAATTCGTTAGAAATTGTTTGCCGCGTCGTGGCCAATGTATCTGGATTGAGCAAGGCCATGTGCCGGGATGGCAGCCTTAACGATCCCAGCCTATTTAAAGATTTCACGTTAGGATTTACCCAGGCCAAGGCATCATTCGACTTTATTGATGTTGGCTACGGCAAGGAAAGGGCAGACTCCAAGATTCGAGGTATGGCTTCCAGAGCACAGTGGACTTCTTCATCCCACTTCGTACTGGGGTGGGAGGGTTTGGTCCATGGACATCTCGGAAACGTGGTTAACATGTATTCCAGAAACCTCTCGATGGCATTTACGAGGTCATAATTGCAAGCATGTGCTGTTAGGAATTGGTCATGATTCAGGATACGCCCCCTTCTTGGATGAGATCCTCCAAGATGACAACTGCAGACAGCGAATTTCCCTGCTCAAGGGGGCTCCCCTGGTCCGCGAGCTCGAGTCACTAAAAATGAACACCATCGTATTCGACGACATCTTCCGCACGACCAAACTTACCGACAGACCTCTCGTTGTTGTGAAGCAGGTTGAGAAGTCGGCTGCGCCTCAACCCGAAGTTAACGGACACCAGCCTTCACCAGCATCCACTCGCCCGGCCCAGGCAGTATTGACACCTGCTACGAGCAATGCGTCCATGTCGCCTCCAGCGGCTTCTTGGGCAAAGGTCACAAAGAGCGCCACCCCGCCTCCTCAACTCACCATGCCTTTGCCCCCCAAGCAGAAGGACAGCAATGCCCGTGTCAAGTCGCCTCCGCAGCCAGCCTGGAGTCCCGGACCCCGAGGACTTGACCCGCCCATCACCGTCGGTTTACAGTCCATGGAAGCAATCAAACGACGAGCTGGAAATGATAAATTATGCAACAATCACTTCCTGCGTGGCCCTTGCACCAGGATGGACATTTGCCCCTTTGTCCACAGCTACAAACCCACGCAAGAGGAGCTCCGCGCTCTCGCAATGCTGTCGCGCCAGAACCCATGCACACGGGGGCAGGAATGCGATGTCGAGGGTTGCATTTATGGGCATCATGTAAGATTGATCAGCTCCCTGCGTTGTCCATCATGTCTTGGGCCAATTTGCTAACGTGATTCCTCTCCCTAGTGTCCCAACACGAGCAGTGGTGCTTGCACGCGACAGTATTGCAGGTTTAAAGTGGAAGGCCACCCTCCCGGCACTAAGTTTGCCAACAAGAACATTCACGATAACTAGCTGCGAGCATTGCTACGTGGCACTGGTGTTGTGTGCGCCTAAGAGCGACCGCGCCCAGATTATTATGAGATCGAGTACCGACTTTCGAGCTTCGGTCTATGTACAAGTAGGATTGATTCTCTGATTCTCGATCTAGCGGTTTAATATTATTATATGAGCGATGAGGGGGTTTATGTAGTACTACGACACAGAAGAGGCTTGCCTACATGTTGAGAACGTTACGGCAAAGTACGTTTTCTGCCAGGTAGAGGAAGCTCTTTATGAAACGGGCGGACGGGTTACTGGGGAGTTTGCAAGCCAAAAGATTGATAGATAATTCGCATTGCCTTCGAAGTTGGAAACGTGTGACTGCTGGCCTACCTGGATTGGCTTTATACATAGGTAATGTCTTATGAGTGAAGCTTTGTCTCTGATTGGCACAAGTAATCCGAGATAGTTCAGGCTGGGGTTGGCCCGCCCTCGGTGAGCTCGGTGTGGAGATAGCACACCTACCCCACATTGAGCCTCGCCCGCCCACACCTTGACCTCAACTTCAAAGTGCCACCTTCCAAGTCGACCGTCCCACCTTCTACTCCAATATCCAACCTCCAACTTCATCATTTCGACCTCGAATCTTGCCTCGACTCTCGTGCTCCTCGCACTTCTAGCATCCCGATCTCGACGCCTACTACAGTACTACCATCGTACGGTCAACTTCACCCCCAATCGACCCCTCCTTCGGTCATCGAAAATCGCCCAAAATGTCCCACCCAAGGATAGAAGAAGTCTCGGACAGCGACTTCGACTCTGACCCCGCCGAGGGCGACATCGAAGACTTTGCCGATTCGGATATCATGCGCCGCGTCGAACCCAAGTCCTCCACAGCCTCATCCTCATCCGCGCTCCAACAAGAGATCCCCGCCGCTGCCCGCCAACCCTCACCCGTTGTCCCCGGCGGCGCCCCCGCGGCCGGCACCCTCCCTCCCGCGGCCGACCGCTCCGCCTACGCCGACTTCCAGTGCCTGTACCCCGTCTACTTTGACGCCTCGCGGTCGCGCGCCGAGGGCCGCCGCGTGAGCGCCGACATGGCCGTCAAGGACCCTCTGGCCCGCGAGATCGCAAACGCCTGCTCGCGGCTGCGGCTCCCCACGCTCTTCGAGCCCGAAAAGGTGCACCCCAAGGACTGGGCCAACCCGGGCCGCGTCAAGGTCGGCCTCAAGAAGACCCCCGGCCACCCCATCAACAACAAGCACCACCTGTACCGCCTCGTCGCCGAGCATCTGCGCGAGAACCCCACCACCGAGGACAGCCAGGGCCTGCGCGTCCGCATGGGCGGCCAGCTACAGCCCGAGCCCGGCAAGCCCTACCCCCGTCCCGCCGTCCCGCGCGGCTGGAAGATGGGCGAGCTTGTCCCTTATCTGAGCGCCGCCATGACGGGCGGCGGCGTCTCGGAGAATCTGTTCAAGGACATGATGCGCGAGATGCAGGGCGGAGGAGATCCCATGTCGGCTCTCATG
>JABEYC010000678.1:0-12498 GCA_013266195.1 Fusarium zealandicum | reverse complement strand
GAGAGGGGGGGGGGGGGGGGGGGGTTGCGACAGTCTGGTAAAACTGTACTGGGTTGGGGGGTGTTGTAATGGTGCTAAGTGCTGGGGACGGGGACTGCTCCACGGTTCGGATATCCTATCCAAAGCCGTCGAGGAGTCTGCAGTTCTTCAAGCATCGCCTCAGCCTTGTCAGACGTTTACATGTCCATTGCGTCGTTGCCCTTGGCAAAGTCGAAACCGCCAGATGGAGCAGCACCGTTGGTGCCGAAGCCAAATGTACCGTTGGGGCCAGAAGGCTGTTGGGCCATACCCTCATCCGCATTCTCCTCGTCATCAGAAAAGTACTTCTCAATGATGTTGTAGGCCTTCATGTAAATCTCCTCGTTGGCGTTGTTCTGGCAGTCGTGGATCTTCTCCATGCCGCCGCACTCCTCAATGAAGAGAGCATAGCGGTTGATGGCATCGCCACCCTCGCTAGCAGTCTGCTTGTCGAGATCGCCAATCTTGAGGATGTTCTCGAGGCCATCAAGAGCAACCTGGATGATCTTGTTGTCGGGGCAGCCGAGGAGATCGCAGAGAGGCTTGATGCAGCCCTGGGCGACCAGATAGCGAATCTGCTCAGGCTTCTGGAGGCCACCAGAAGTGGCGTTGCTGATAGCCCAGCAAGCCTCCTTACGGGTCTTGAGGTCACCGTTCTGCAGAAGGTGGATCAGAGGGGGGATGATGTTGGCGTCGATGACGGCCTGGATCTGGGACGAGTTGCCGGCAGTGACGTTAGAAATAGTCCAGCAGGCCTCCTTACGGATGCCGTCCTTGGTGGAGCTGAGAAGAGAGAGGAGGCAAGGAAGGGCGCCGCAGTTGATGATGACCTGGGTCTGGACATCGTCACCGGTAACAATGTTTCCGACGGAGCGCAGGGCGGGGGTCTGGACAGAAGTGGAAGCGTGCATGAGCAGCTCCACCAGTCGGCGGGGGATGCCAGCCTCGATAACGGCCTGGATCTTGTCGTTGGATCCATCAGACAGGTAAGAGATAGCCCAGCAGGCATCAATCAGAACCTCATCGTCAAGGGAGTAGACCAGCTTGGACAAAACGGGAAGGGCAGGCGCAATCTACAACGAGGGTCAGCTTGCAGTCGCATGAGAAAAAGTCGTTCAACTTACGGTAGACCAGTCAGGCTGGGGAGTCTTGCCGCGGCAGAAGTTGCTGAGGGTCCAAGTAGCATTGCGGAGCATGCTAAGCTTGCGGCTGTCGCCAAGAAGGTTGAGAAGAGGCTTCAAGGCGCCGCAGCTGAGAACGTAATCGCGGCAGTGGGGGCTGTCGCCGGCAATGTTGCCGAGTGCCCAGACAGCCTGTTCCCTTACATCAGGCTCGGGGCTGGCGAGAAGCTCAACAAAGATGGGGACAGCGCCGGCCTCAATGACGACCTGGGTCTGGGTAGCAGAGCCGGAGGCAATGTTGGTCAAGGCCCAGGCAGCCTCGAACTGGACAAGGGTATGAGGGGATCGCAGGAACTCGACAAAGCGGCTAACGACACCGGTCTTGATGACCTCCTCTATCGGGGGGTTTCGCTCCTTGGAGAGCAGCTTTCGGAACTTGGTAGTGGCGGTGATCTGCGCATCGATCTGGTCTGAGAAGACGCCCGAGACCATCTGAGGGAGGTCCTCATTGAGCTGGGAGCAGGGTTAGCAATGTCCATTATGGATCAACAGTGCTAGCTAGGGCTGTGCTTTTCGGGTAGGCTGGAGGGGTAGGACCACGGAGCGGGACGTGAACATGGGCATAACCGTGGTCGACAATTGCTCAGGTCACCGAGCCACAATGTGGGGTTATATGAGATGCGTATTTTCCCCCACATCACAGGCGGGAGGGACGGGCGGAGTAGTAGAGGAATGGGATTTTGCAAGGCCACATCGAGGCCAGCGATGGCGGGAGGATAATACTAGTAAAGAAAACATACCTGGGACTCAGTAGGAGCGGTATCATCGTCACTGTCGGGGGCAGCGCCGAGGGAAGCGCCAGGTCGGTTCTCACCGGTGCCGATACCTCGTCGCTTGGCCAAGTTCTCCTCACGCTTCGCCTTTCGGATCTCAACCTGCTGCTCCTCGCGGCGGCGACGGAGCTCCTCAGGCTTGAAGGTATTCTTGGCCTTGAACTGGGTTCGGCGATGCTCGGGGATGTATCGCTCAGCCATGGTGACCGCTGTTGTTTTGGTCGAGAGGGGGGCGTTGGTAGGTGAACAGTAGCAAAATATTGTGCGGGGGGGAAGCACAGGACGACGCAGGGGAGAAGGATTAGAGGGGGCTCAGCGTCCGAATAAACGAGAGCGGGCTCAAACAAGGTCCTCGCAGTGTAAAGTGCGAGAGCAGAATGAGTATGTCGGGAGAGAAAAGGAGGAAGATTTTGTTGTTGATGGAGAGATGTAGGAGAAGAAGTTGGGTCTGGTCGGCCGGGGACTAGAGGGCGTTGAAATGATTGACCCAGCAGGCGAGTCTTTCTTTGGGCGACAGTCACCATCAAACTAGGCCCAAAAAGAAGCCACTACCGCCTGTGCTAAAATAAGGGCCCCTGTCGGGTCATTTCAGCCTCAGGCAGAAATGTTTGACATTGAAAGGGTCCAGAATCATCCATTCATCATTCACCCACTCGCAGGACTCAATTACTTTTAATGAGGTTCCATGACTGTGCATGTTAACGAACCAGGTACCCCCATTTTAGTGGGATTAACACGCCTAATTCCCGTGATTGCCAAGTATTGGGTACTTTGATTGCCATCTGCTGTGCTTTTGTCTCCTGCAGCTGCAAAAGTTTGACATTTTCACAAGCATTTGCCACCTGCAAGTGAAAGGTATTGATCACATGCTCAATCACGTGCTGTCGCGATACTCTTTCATGGAGGGGCATACCTCTCAACGCGTCCAGACACTTTGAGATGCTCTATCATTCGCGTTTCGCAGACACTTTTCACGGCTACAAGCCCCAAATCTTCAATTAGCACGTGCGCGTCAAGTTCAAAGTAATCAGGTATTCACTCATTGACGAACCATCTCCTCGTGATGCAGGGCTTGCCTTGCAGTTCTACCTTCAGCGGATATGTCGGCACCACCATTACTTCCAAACTATGTCACGGTTCGTAATATCTTGGATGGCGAAGTACGCGCCCATGCCATGGTCAACGTGGTGGGAGTCGTTGTCGACTATCGTGCCCCTATTCCCACAAGAGGCAATGGTGAGTAATCCACTACGCTATGGTGAACTGCCTCTAACGCGTCTAGACTGGAAATGTCAGATTCGACTCTACGACGCTTCTGTTCAGGATGACAATGAGTTGTCAATATGCCTCAACATCTTCCGGCCCAAGAACGAAATGCCAACTGCAGGTTGTGGCGATGTTATGCTCATCCGCTCGGTCAAAGTACGTATCACCTGGAGTTTCTCTTGTATGAACTTTGAGGGACCGCGTTGACTCTCTCCCCAGGTTCAAAAATACCAAACAGAGATGCCATCTCTCTTAACCAACTACGAAACAAGGATCGCGGTTTACACGGCATCCAAGATCCCCAAGCCTCCCGTAGGAGCCTCATGCGCACTTCTTCCTCCTCCTAGACCGAAGGACCGCCGCCCAGACGACAAGGAAAACACTTTCGTTTCCCAGATGTATCACAGCGTTGACAAAGGCCGCGTTCCTGGTGAGCATGAGTTTGAGAACATGGTGCTTGTCTCGTCCAATGTCAGGGACAAATTCAGCGTCCTTCAAGACGTCAGTGTTGGCCGGTTTTACGACATAGTCGCCCAAGTGGTGAAGGCGCCCTACGATGCAGGTGACAAGATGACACTTTGGGTCACTGATTACACCGAGAACTCGACATTCTATCACTACGCTTACAATCCGCTGAACGCATCGGAGGGACCAGATGGTGATCCATGGAACTACACTGCCAAGTACACAAAGCCTGCTTCCTCGTCTGACTGGCCAGGTCCTTTTGGGAAACTGTGTATGCAAGTCACTTGCTGGGAGCCTCATGCAACCGCAATCCGTGAAACCGAGGTCTTCTCCGGAACCTGGGTAATGATGCGAAACGTACAGATCAAACTAGGGCATAATGGCTCCAACCAAGAAGGATTCATCAGAGAGGATCGCGGTGCAAGCGGGCTAAAGATTGGAATCTACTCGTTGAATCCAGCAGAGGACCCCGAGAATATCAACCCCCACCTCAAAGAAGCGCTTCGCAGAAAGCGTGACTATGAGCGTATGAGGAAATCTCAGCTCAAAGACATTAACGAGGCAAGCAAGGCTGGCCAGAAACGCAAGGCCGAGCTAGCTTCAGAGGCTGAGCCTAAGCTAAACTCGAGATCGAAACGGAATAAGAAACGTGCCAAAGCTCGGCACATCGAACCGAGCGACGAGCGACCTCCTCCTGTAGGAGATCTGAATTCAAATGGTACCACCGCGCTGCAGAACTCTCATCCGTACTAGCTAACCAATGTCTTTAGTAAAATGCGAGAACCAGGATAAACCCACCAGTTTGGTGGCAGAAATGGCCGAGATTGTACACCACCAAAGCGCCATTGACGGGCAGGATGTGAGGCTCAAACTCCCTTTTGTAAACACAAATTACCGCGCCAATGTCCGAGTGGTCAACTTCTTCCCGTCGAAACTGGTCAACTTTGCCGTACCGAAAAAGGAGTCCGAGTACGACGCTCTTTCTGACGACGGCGGAGAATCAGTCTCCAGCAACGATACCGAAGATGAAGATGGAACAGAAAATACCATGGAAGTTTTCACCGCAACCCGCCGATGGGAATGGCGTTTCTACCTTGAGGTTGAAGACGCTGCTGTCCCTAACAAACAAAAGAAGCAAAGGATGTGGGTTGCAGTGGATAACCAAGCCGCCCAGTGCCTTTTGAAGTTGGACGCGTCCAACTTGAGACATGACAAGCAAAAGGTAGAGGCGCTGCGCAACAAGCTGTTTATTCTTTGGGGCGACCTAGAAGAGCACAAGAGTCGCGAGCGGGAGAAACAGAGGGAAGCTCTCGAGAAAGCTCGAAAAGGAGGACCGCCACGTCACAGCCCCGAAGGTGACGAGGCTGGGCCGGAGACCAGCAAAGCCCAAGTGGCGAACCGGCCGTTCTCGTGCTGCATACAGCAATACGGCGTCAAGGTCCAAGAAACGGACCCAGCAAAGGCTGATGCGGGGAATGGAAGACGATGGCAGAGGATGTACCGACTCTTTGGAACGCTGGTATCAGACTTTGAGGTTGTTTGAAAGCACA
Organism: Fusarium zealandicum; assembly: GCA_013266195.1. Taxonomy (NCBI): domain Eukaryota; kingdom Fungi; phylum Ascomycota; class Sordariomycetes; order Hypocreales; family Nectriaceae; genus Fusarium; species Fusarium zealandicum. The sequence goes on along the minus strand of JABEYC010000678.1, from coordinate 7,245 downwards.
TTTATAACGAGGTGACGAGTGGCAGGGTAAATCGTGGATGGGTAACTGGGCTGGAGGAGTTCACGATCGGGCTTGATAATGTACATACGTTACGTATTTCACCGCGGAGCAATGGTTCAGGCGCAAGGAATGTAATGCCTATGATTTTTTCACATACAATCTTTAGACGCCCTCAGAATTTGGCCAGCCACCGCATACCCAGACTCCGAGGCTCGGGGGCTCAAAGATACTACACATACACAGAAAAAGAAAACAAGCATGTTCGGACATTGAGCCTACAGAGGTCACACCAAAGACAAACCAAAAAAAAAGGAGAGGAAGAAAAGTTCATAACCCGCCAAAAAGATACCAAAGGCTTGTGTCCACCATATGCGTACGGATAAAGACGAAAAGGTTGCCCTTTTCTCTCCTCTAATCCCCGAGAACTTCATCATCTGAGTCGTGAGCTGGTCGTTCCGCTTCATTTTCTTCTTCTTCATCTTCGTCATCCTCGATCGGGTCCTCCTCCAGAATCTCCTTTCGCCGTAGATCCTCGCGGGAGCCCTCCTCTGGCGGGGGCGTGTCGTCAAAGATGTCGTCGTCCTCCTCATCCTCGGCGACGATGATAGCTTCGCTGAGCTGTGGCTTCTGGGGTTTTGCGGCGGCGGCAGCTGTGGGCGGCAGGACGCTGGCGGCCTTCTTTCGAGTGCGCTCGGCGAGCTTCTCTTCGTCCAGGTACGTGACGACTTCCTTGAAGTTGTGTCCGAGTTTGTTCTGGTTGCGCTGTAGACGTCGCCGTAACTTGCCAGCATGGCTGCCCCGGTTGTCCACGAGCTTTGCTGTGATGGTGAGGACGTATTTGGCGGTAAGCTCACAGAGTGCCTTCTCAGCCTTGAGTTCGGCAGCGAAACGCTCTTCCTCTGTCAAATTCTCGTCTTCCTCGTCTTCGTCAAGATCTTCGTCATCGTCGGCTATGGGGTCCTCATCGTCGGCTGGCTCGTTGAGCGTCTTGTCCTTCTTTGACTTCTTTGCGTATTGTCGCTCTGCGCCGTCGAAGATGGAGACCAGCTCGGGGACAAGGCCTGGCTCAATCTCCTGAATCAGCGTCTTGAACTTTTCGCCTCCTGTAGCTTGCGACCCAGAGCTTGACGAGGGGCGGAAATGCTCAATCGTTGGTCTCAAGGTCGCAAAGGTAAGGTGAAGATCACATAGGCTTCCAGTAGCAAATAACCGAACCTGATCGATGGCGGCTCGCGATGAAAGGGTTTCGATCAGATGTCTGCGGAAAGTCTGCCGTAGTATTGACAGGCGGTCGAGTTCGGCGTCTGCAATGCTCACGCCAGATGATAGGAGCTTGGAGATTGCCCGGGTCTTCCACATAAAGTAGAATTGGCACGTCTTGATTGCAAACGAAACCACTTCATCTTCAAAGTCGTCGATATCCTCGTCGTCAAGAGGTTCATACTTGCCGCGGTGCACAATGTTGGCCAGGATCTGTATAACCGGCGACGTTGTCGACTCGGCAGACTCAGAGGAGCCCTCCGCTTCCAAGACGTCGACGCAATCCGAGATACTCGCCAGCTTGCTGATCTTGAGAAGCACGGTTGTCAATTCTTTAATGGGCGCTTCTGTTAGATTCCCTCGTGCTGAGAGCTCGCAAGTCTTATCGAAATTGCGAAGCGCAGCAATGACGGTTTCCCAGAGATTCGAGAGCTTGCTGTCGGTCAACTCCTCCAGCTCATCGTATTGTCGTGAGTGCAGTAGTGCTGTAGCGGCCTCAGACAAGACTCTCTTATCGTCATGTCGGTTGAATTGCGTGCTGATCTCATCAAGCAGCTTCTCGTACTTGGCAGTGTCTTGCCGTAGTTGCTGGAAGACGTCGAGGTGGAGGAAGTGCGCCAGGCGGAGAACAATGGCCGCTGTATCTGGTTCCGCTCCAAACTTGCTCAAAAGGTTAGGAATGAGGCCGACAAGCTCGACCGCCATGTCTTCGGGATCCCAGTCCTCATTAGTCGCGTGGTGTAGTCGTCTCTTCCCCCTATCATGTTCACTGGCTTGCGCAAGACTCGACTTGACTGCTGAGCTCAAGACATCCAGCAAGATGGACTCCTCTGCTGAAGTCGGGGCAACAGCTCTCTTGAACGCCACCTCGGCGTCATTGCCTTTCGACTTTGATTTTGAGCTGGTGGTGTGGTCGAAAAGGAGATAGCCTGCCAATATTGTCCAGTTCTGAATCTGCTTGACCCTCTCGTAGAGGACCTGTGATGCCAAGGAGATTCTAGTGTCGGGGATTGTTGCCTCCAGCAAGTCAACAATAATGTCAAGCCCCAGGCCCTGACTACCCTCATTGTCCTTCTCGATTTCATTGTCGTAAATAGCGAGCGTCTCGGCGAGGCACTTCAAGTTGGCCCAATCAGCACGAGGGGCGTCGACGGGGTCGTCCTTCTTGCCCTTGGGTATCTCATCCATCACTTCTGGGCCGCCAATCTTCTCCAGCTTTTCGCCATGAGCCTCCTGAACACAGGCCACAAAGAACCCGACAACTGCCTTTCGGATTCGGAGCTCATTGTCAAAGATCAGCTTCCCAATGGAATCGATCTCTTCGGCCTCGAGCATGCTCTTCCCTCGAAGCACGTCAATAGCGGCGATGGCAGTGACACGAACAAAAACCTCGGAGTCCTTGCAGGCCATCTCAACCAGACGAGGGCGGAACCTGTCAATAAAGTGGCCAAGCTGGGATGCATCGCGTCTGAACACTCTGGTGAGCTGCTTCAGAACCTCGTGTCGAGTAGTCGCATTGGTATCTGACAGCATCCAGCCCAGATAGCGGAGGTAGCCAGGCTCGAGGAAAATGGTTGGCAAGGCCATGATCCAGTTTCCAAGAGCCTCAACACACTCGGTTCTGATCTTGGGGTCAACATCTCGGTAGCGGTGCACAAAGACTGTGTCGAAAAACGATTGTATCGCTTCACTGCACGTCTTGCGGTACTCGTTGGCCTGTTCCAGTGCTCCCTGGACAGCTGCTGCCTTTGCTTTGCTCTTGCCTTTCTGAAGATTTTGTCCATTAAAGCTGATCCTCCCGTCTAGCATGTTGGCAACCTCTACAAGTCCCGTTTGGACAGACAAGGCAATAGTGGTGGCAGTGTGGCGGAAGGGCCGGAGCGAAGATGAGGACATGCTTGCTAGCCAAGCGTGCAGGTTGTCAATCAGACTTTCGTCCTTGTACATGACTTCACTGTCGTGAATAGCCACGATCAAGTCGCGGAAGAATGTGACTAGGATCTCTCGGAACGATCGCGTGCTCTTGGCCCTGGAAATCAGAGGGTAGTCTGTGATTTGTTGCTGAGGCATGGTTAGCATGTATTCTAGTCGCTAAACGCGCTCGACTGTACCTCTTGGTAAACACTCTGGAGATCAACTAGTCTGTTTGGGATGTTCTCGGGATCTCGAATGTCATCTTCCGCAACACCTTGGTCACAGCCGGCGCATTGCAAAATGCAGTTGACCAGGTCGGTCAGGCCTGCAGCTTCATCGTCGCGGTATTTGCCCAGCCAGTCCGCGGCGACCGACTTGACTTGGTCACCGGTTCCAAAGAGATCGACTGGTGTCGCGTCAGTACATAGAAACAAGCGCGCATGAAATGGGAAATGCGCCTACCAAAAAGGCCGGTCCCGTTCTCGGCCGCATCCTCGATGCGAACCGTCTTTTTGGGCCTGCTCGGAAGGCTCTTTGCCGCCTGGGTTGATCGCGCAGGTCGTGCTGGCTGTGTTCCGTTGATTTTTGGCTTTTTCGAAGATGGCTTCTTTGCGCGACTTGTTTGCGACGACTTCTTCCTGGAGCGCGGCGCGGGATGATCGTGGTCGCTGTCGTTTTCTGGCTCGTCGCTCATCTCCTCATCCGAATCAGGCGCTTCGTTCTCGACATCCTCCTCGTCCTCGTCGTCATCTTGTTCGTCTCGCTTGCGCTTCGGGTTGGACGATTGAGTTGTGGGTTCGGGCGTGAATTTGGCTGGTGCTCTCACGACGCGTCCCGATCGGCGACGCGTTGTAGCATCGGGATCGGGAGTCGGGCTCTCGTTGTTGTCCATGGTTTCTCGTAAAGGCAGTCGCGAAGAGGGCATTGAGAAAAAGAACTGTCAGGTAAACAACCCCTCAGTTTGAGGGCGACAATGGTGTTTCTAGCCACTTGGCGCGTCGAATATCGCGTGGATGACGGCGCAAGCTATTTTGGCAAGTGGGTGGTTCTGGTTTAAGGCGGATGAATGTCGGGGCCGGGGGCGTGGCTGCCTAGGCTTTTCCAGCCACGACCAGGCTTGAGCCCCACTTGGAAGTAAATAGAAATGGCGGGGCGCCAGCCACAATTTCCATTCGTCTTATCTAAGGTAGGTAGGTAGGTAGGTACCTTACCTAACGACTCACTGTTCCTCCTACTATCTCAACCGTCGTGAGATACACACTTCTGCTTCACACTTGTCAAGATGGAGAATCTGACTCGTACTGTTCTTTTTCTTTGAAAGATCACTGACATTTTTTGTTTCTCTCTCTCTTTTTTCTCCCTCTCTAAGCTTGTATCTTCAATATGATCTTGTCATGGAGTCACCCTTCCCCCCATCCTCGTCTTCTCCTGGTGATGGCCGCATCGTCGTCGGCCTCCTCCCTGCCGGAGGGAGTGGTCTAGAATCCCTGACCTACCAATACCCACTGAAACTTATATCACCAAACCCTTCAACCAGTCAGCCGAGCACGCTCGTGTTCATGTTATCCTACGGCGGTGGGCTTGTTGCTGGTGACAGCGTCAACCTAACCATTCATGTTCTGGAGCAAGCGAGACTTAGTATCGCTACTCAGGGACATACCAAGATCTTCAAGTCGCCTTCACCGGATGTCTTAACGAGACAAAACCTGGACGTCACCATTGACGACGATGCTGCTCTGTGTCTTCTCCCAGACCCTGTTCAGCCGTTTGAGGACAGTGTGTATGCCCAGACTCAGATCTTCCGCCTCAAGAGCCAGGCTTCACTGTGTCTCCTGGATTGGGTGACCCAGGGCCGTTCAGCTCGTGGGGAGAACTGGAGCTTTGTCGAATGGAACGGCCGCAACGAGATCTGGCTGTCTGATTCCAAAGGAGCTTCACCTGACAGGCTTCTGGTACGCGACTCAGTCATCTTATCCCAGAAAGGGAGCAAGTCCGTCGGCCGATCGCTAAAGGATATGATGCAAAACATGGCTGTATCCGCAACTCTCATCCTGCGTGGCAGCATGATGAAGTCCTTGGGAGAGTTCTTTCTGTCCGAGTTTGCCGCACTTCCCCGCATTGGAGCCCGCGATTTCCGGTCGCCAGAGGCAAAAGCCAAGAATGATGAGACCATCTCAGACCATAAACGCTGGCAGTTGCAGAGGCTAGGAAGAGAGAAAGGTGGCGGCGTTCTATGGTCTGCGGCACGCGTCAGAGGTTGTGTCGTTGTCAAGTTAGGGGCGGCAACCGTGGAGGCCGGGAGAGACTGGATTGGGTCAATGATTATCAAAGAAGGGAGCATTGCCGCTCAATTTGGTGAGCAGTCTTTGATGTGTGTTAGATGAACATCCTCGACACGAGATCTCGGCGCATTTGCGTACGACAACAGAATATATTCCAACATGTTCAACTCCGCTACCATACGCTATCGTATGCCCGAAATACAAGCCAATCTGCCCTCGCTATCATACAAGACGTCAACCGTTACTCTCCCCCCGCCGCCGCCGCACTACCTACACTTTCACCTGTAGCTTCAGCAAGCTTGCCAACTGCCTTCACCTGCCACAGCTTGAGCATGGCTACAACCGCCATATTGGCCCAGTCCGATCCCATCTGCCCCAACGCGCCATGCCCAACGAAGCAGAACCAGCCTGAGGAGTGCGTATAGTCGAATCTACCAGACTGGCTGAATATGGCAAGAGGCTCTCGTTCCACGCCTCGGCGCACCAGCTTGTAGCCTTTGCCTGCGTCTCTTCCCAGAATGTCGCGGATCTCGTTCTTGTCGGCCTTGACCCATGAGAAAGCATCGCCGGCGATCTCGAACTTGAGGCTGTCTGTTCCCGAGCTTTTTATCTCGCATGAACGCCCGTCTCCCCAGGCGACGTTGATTCTGGTGCCAGTGAATCCCACTCCCTTAGCCTCGGCGATGAAGGTCTGCTCCGGGCCGTTCATTCGGTAGAGTTGCATCTTGTGGTAGCCTCCGAAACTCACATCGGCGCGATACTGAACGTCGCCCGGATTTTTGCGAATTGTCATAATCTTTTTGCTGCCACGCGCATCAAGGGTTATCATGAAGTCTGAAGCGAAGAGACCAAACCGTCTGTCTGGGGCCATCGGTTGGGACTGTCTTGGCGGCGGATGATAGCCCTGAGGGCCTGGCTGTTGATACTGCGGCGCATAACCGTTTGGTTGTGGGTTTCCTGCACTCTGAGGATACGACGGGTATGGAGGTTGTGCTGGAGGCGGCTGCCCGTATACTGGAGCGTGCTGGCCCTGCGACGGAGGCTGGTGTCTATGTGCCTAGTAGCCATAGGTTTGGCCGCTGTTGTATGGATTACCGGTTCCTTGATTCTGGCTGACAGCAGCATACCAGGCTGGACCGGAGCTATAGTAGCTGGTCGCCTGTTCAGAACCTTGGGTTTGAGCCGGCTTCTCCCAGCCCTGACCAACAGGCACGGAGCCGGGATTCGCGCCCTGGTATTTAGATTCGCCAGATCCCATCGAAATTGTTGTTGTCGGTTCTTGGATGCCGAGGTTTGCTATACGGAATAGATAGAGTTGTGTTTATGAGCTTATAAAGTATACTGCAACATGGAAGCCAATACTACGCGGATACTACTGTTTATATAGACAACCTAGAACAGATGTTATCTTATGCCAGGATGAAGCCTTGTATGTCCGTTGATGCAGGTGTTGGTATTGTTCCCACTAGGCGTTAAAGCTGACCAATAGAATCAGAGGCAATTATCCAAAACGGTTAAACCAAGCGCTGTAGGGCTTCAAGGATCAGCGCCTGATGACGCAGAGTTCCCGAAATAAAAAGAGCTGAAAAATGCTTGCTTCTGAACGCTCGAGATCGCGACATAATTGGGTGAAATAATGACATATGTCAGCTTCTAGTGAATCCGGTGACTCCGAAGCCTCTCAGTCATGCCCGGCATTGATTAAAGATGCTGACATTCCAGCCCGTTCTCGATAAGAATGGCAGGCGGTGAATATCGACCCGGCAGAATTTTATCGTCCCCCACCATG
>JABEYC010000677.1:0-31208 GCA_013266195.1 Fusarium zealandicum | reverse complement strand
AGTATACTTGTTCTTTATTCTTATTATTGGAAGCTAGAACCTAGGTGCTTGCTGTGGTTCTTAAAGGCTCCTTAAGTAAGAGATAATAAGTGACTGCGAGCTTGGTTTATTTTATTAAGTCTTCTGCTAGTCGGTGCCTCTTCTCATTAAGCTTCTTTAGCCGAGGTTCTTTAATTAAGGCTTTAAGAAAAAACTAGTGCTATCTTATTAGAAAACTAGTCGGGGGTTTATTTAGCTATTGATATCGGTAGTTATTCGTTGCTATTACGGAGTAGAGACCTAAGCTTGCTTATGAAGACTTAGGGGATCGTTTTGCTTGGGGAAATTGTTTGTCTCTTAGGGTATTATTGCTGTTATTGTTGCTGTTTATATATCGAGCTAGTATATGCCTCTTTAATAGAGTAACCGTAACTTATATAGTTGTTGCTTATGGTATTACTTTTTTTAAAATCTAAGGAGGATCTCGGATTCTTTTGCTAAGCCTAGTCGCGAATACCGTCGGTATTGTAGACTAGGCCGCCGGGAATGGGTATTACTGAGACACTCTAGCCTGACATAACGACTACCGTCGTTGTCGCCATTGGTCAAGGCCGAACGCGGGATACAAGCTGCCTGGATAGGTTGTAGATAGTCCTTTCTGGGCTGTAATAATCGGGTCTGGCCTCGGAGGCCCATCTCAGACGGACCTAGGCGACGGCGATAGCCTTATCAAAGGCGAACGCGAGTGCCCAGCGCTACTCTACTTTTAGCCCGCGCTCGCCTAAGCTGTTCGTATATCAGCCGCCCTCTTTATATCACCCACTGCGCAGGTGTGGCGGCTCCGGATGGTGACATGATTATTGAGTGTGTGAGTTATATTCATGAGACAGAGTTACAGTCTCGCGGCTAGTTTATACGTGTATTGCTTAGTAATATCCTGGGACTGTATTACCCTCAGGTAGAATAACTATATCTACTAAGTATAGCACTCCTACTACGCTTAACTCGGCCATCAATGTCCCGTTATATCTCTTTAAGGCCTATAGAGTACCGTATTATTATAGATAAGATTTTATAGAGCGGCCGCGGGATACGATAACGAGATTTAAGGGAGAGTCCTCTAAGCCTATTGTCATCGATATTAATCCAGAGCTTATTTTAGGCTACTTCATAGCAAATCTCCATCATACAGCCTCAACAACTAGCATCAAGGCCGCGACATTGACTTTCCTTTGAACGAGCGAACTTTTCTTATCGCACAGCGGTCTTTTCCTACGCCAAATATAGACTTACCTAACCAGGTTCCGCTCATCATTGACGAAGAAAAGGGCCTCTATTCTCTTCGAAATAAACAGTACACAAGGACGCACGGCGAGACTGTTGGAACCTGGATGCAACAGTATAACTAAGATGGGAAACAGACGTTTGCCCTAGCTTTGGTTTTGAACCAGAGAAGCGAGGAACGCGAGCGGGATGTCAAACATGCCACACTTTCACATCACGGTATCTCGAGTCATTGACCACGGGCTACTGCTGAGTCTCAATGGCCCTGGCGCTTCAAGCACCCTTACCTTAAGACTTCTCACCCTACCAATGGCAAACCTCCTATATACAAAAACAAAACACATGCACCGTGGAGCTCCGCCTCGAGGGCATTAGCAACCCGAGTGCCCACCTCGGCGAATGCGTTGTCACGTTGTATATAAGCGAGTCTATATGGGCTTTTACTTTGTTGATAGCCACGAAGCCAGCCACCCTAGCTCACGCAAGCCTATTCATTGCCATGTAATGGGCAAAACCCTAGGGCAGCCGTTCATGGCCGTGGACGAAAACACGCGTCATCTCAAGAGACTGGCTTCTTTAGAGATATGAGCTGGCTGCATAAACGTGCAAGTCACATTCCTCCCGAGCAAGAAGGAATACACGATATTGCCGTTATTAGCTATAACGACTATCCGTGCCTCGTCCCCGCGATCATACCCGTGGATCCCATGTGCTCAGCTTCGAACCCTTTTGCGTGATCTGAGTATACCCTCGCCAGTTTACCGCCAGCGTTAACAAGTAAATCAACGAAGATATTCTTACCTGCTCTCGCGGTATCTGCCGCACCAATGGTGTCAATGGCACTCATCATCTCGTTCCCATGTTGCCTGGAGGGAGCTGATGATAGTGCCGGTATGCTGATCTATGGAGGCAATATCCACCGTCGACGAACCAGAACAAGAGAGAGAGGAGGACAAGGCACTTGAGCTATCTCCAATGCCCCCGGAGGCCAGGAATCAGAGCAACAGCTCGCCGCTATTTATTAACTACTTACCCGTTCGTACCTAGGCCCTCTTAGGGGCTTATCTTTATCGGTATTCTCCACCTTGAGCGGAAGAGTAGCGAACGTCTACTCGCGAAGCAGGGAATCAAACGGCCGGAAGCAAAGAGATATCAGCTACCAATTATGGAGCAGCGCGATATCAGACATAGCTGCAGCCGGGGATGATCGACGCCAGAAAGATACAGGCAAACAAGTATCTACTCATAATAGGGCCCTCCCAATGCCGATCTGGGCCTTATTATATATACATGTTTATTGCTCAAGGTACTTCGGCCTCGGCCTCGGCATACCCTCTTTTCCTTCCAAATAAGTATTTACACCAAGACGAGTTTGTCTTTACATACGCCTTTTCAGAATCCAGTTCAATGCGTCCAGTCACGAGCTTCGCGCAAAAGCCTGGCGAGAGGCCGCTCCGCTACCCAGGGCACTTGGAAGAATGCATTTCTTGATCATAGGCTTAGCTGTTCCGATGTTAAGGATGATCTGTTTCGCGGTAAAGACGATACAAAAGTGCGCGGCTTAGTCAAGACCACTCATTGACTAAAAAGGATCAGTGCATGTGACGATATCCCTAGGGTAGCATCAGTCTCACATCGGCACCGAACTTGAGGAGTTCAAGATTTTATATATATCTCTTGATAACTAGTATAAGCAAGGCCGAGAGGTACGATCTATCCGTTAATAGTGGGTAACCTGAGCTATAGGGTCCTTTACTTAAGCTCAAAGTGCCGCGGGCTTCTCCCCTAGGCCCTAGCGAACTTTAGTACGCCTGGATAGCGCGTCCTCTTCCTGGCCGTCTTTGAGGATATACTCACCCGCCTCGCAGGGCTGTAGAGAGCCTCGGCAACCAACTTAACAGTTATGCAAGAGCCTGCTTGGCAAATCGTGGGCCCTAAAAGTCAGGAGAGGTAAGATAGAGAGAAGAACTTTACGCCGACAGCGTGGTCCGCCGCCGTATCCTTGTTAAATAGAGCGCTGCGGTATCCGCCATAGAAAAGCAAGGTACTTATATACATTAATGCCTGGCATGGTCATGGTGCGGTAAAGGTCCTGGTGATGTCCCTTTTCCGGCACGTAGATTTCCGCTGCGAAATGCTCCCTCGAGACCAAGAAGCACAAGCGCGTGAGGAGTATCGTAATGAGGCCTCAAGCAGGAACTCATCCCTAGCTCCCGAAGAACTTATCTCGCCAAAAGCCATCAAGGCGTCGTCGGCAGACTCCGTGAACCACGATCCCGAGTCCACCAAGTCAGCCTTCCCTTGACAGTGAACCAGCCTGCACTGACATCTTTCCAGTCGTCTAGATAGGATGTGTCTTGGGAAGGTTTTACATAGAGCATCCCGGCCTTGTGATCAAAGTCGCTCTCCATGTCCGCAAAGCCAAGGTCCTCAACGCGTGACCCGGATCTGCGGCGGAATAGTCGATATGAATAGGACCGACCAGAGAAGGCTCAAGGCTGGGCGAGTAGTGGTGGCCCATTAGACGTAGAGTGTGATGTCCAGCACGGGGGCGGCGTTTGTAGCTAATAAGGCACTGTATGCGATGCCATCAGCCTGCTGGATATACGTCAACCTGACAGCCATGCATTTTGGTACATGCAACACCTTCAACATCGTTCCGTCAGCCGTCATCATCCTTGCGTCGCCTGGCGAGGGGAGCCGGTCAACATTTGGGCACCTGGGGGCAGGTTTTGCGCGGCAATGCAACTGGACGCGGAAACGCCGGCAGGGGCTCCGGACAGAGTCATCTCTTGTTGTCAATGTCTCTGGAGCAAGGGAACACGGTGTAAACAAGGTAAGTAAGGCATGCGACTAGGCGAAACTCGGACCAGGATTGACCGTCCAGGAGTAGGTCTCGACAAGTGGCTCTTACGCTCAGGCGCAGCCGTTATACAAAACTCACCGACGTCTTGACGAGTAAAGAACCTTTGCTCAACACACAATCCTTTGACCAATCAAAGAGTACAGGCCACGCCGTTGACTAAGAGTACATCCAGAGGCTGCAGTCAAAAACACGCACCCAAGAACTCCAGTCTGTTGGAGTAGGCCCAGTCTCGTGCGCACATCTCCAAGCTGTGGCGGTCTTGGCTAAGATGTTTCAGAGCCAAACCACGCCTCTAGATTAGTCAGATTTGCTCTGCGCCCCTGATTCATCGTTGACTGCAACTCTGGACTGGTCGCGGGGTGGCCCCTGTCGAGACGCGTCGACGCGTAGCGCAGTACGCGTCGAGAATTGGTGGTGATGGGGTGCGCGTCCACACCACGGGATATCCAGCTGGCTCCAACATGCTCAGCTGTCGCCTGGGCATGCCGCAAGTACCTCGAAGCTCCAGCCCCCTGGTCCGCATGTACCTCCATCGACTACCCCTTTATCCACTCCAGACGCCTATCTTGAGTCCACAGCTGATCTCAACTCGACCCCAGTCTGCCTCGACGCCCTCGCACACGTCCTCGGTTGCTCACCGTCCCATCCACGCTGCTGGGGTGGAACTGCCGTGTCGTGTTATCGTTGCCACGTGTCCTCTTGTCAAGGAAAAGTCCCGACTCTGATGGGTAGACTCGCTCCGAGTGGCCGTCACGTAGTGCACACGAGAAAGGTATATAGATTCGGTCATGTGCAAGAGGATATTACTTCTAAACTAAACACACCAACTTCACGATACCCGCTCCAGCATATAGTTGCCAAGTGAGTCTCATCTCAGCCAAGGGTCCGACGCCTCAGCCTCAGCATCCAAGGCAATACGACTCAGGTTTATTGCAACAAGTCATCCTTCGTCTTAATATTGCACATATCTCGTCGCGCCTGTGCCGTGGAGGCTGCGATTACCAGCCGTGGGCCGCCAGAGTCACCCATTACCCACCCTACCCAAGTTAAGGGAGAGCATAGAGCGTGGTGAAAAGGCTTCGTAGTATATAGCTTGTGCCAAAGACTGTCTGCCATCTCTTTTGGATGTTTTTTATCCTCAGGTTCATTCTATTGGGGCGCAAGGGATATTCAGGTATCCATCAGCAGTAAAGCTGAGCATCTATTACCTTGCACCCCCCGCCCAAGGAGCACCGCAAATATAGATTAAAATTCCCCAAAAGACTCCCATACGCGTAAAGCTGGTCTAGTATCTACAGAACAAAAGGTCTTGTCATGATATTCTTTGTTACTGCCTGTAGAGCGGTTCTCATATAGACCTATATGCATAGGTATCTACTACCCTTTACTCCCCGCCCGGAGTACCGCAAATATAGATAGAAATTGTTCAAAAGACAAACATATTTATAAAACTAGGCCAAGATCTACAGGACAACATTCTTTTCACAATATTCTTTTCTACTGCCTATAGAGCGGTTTCCATACAGGTCCATATACAGATAAAAATAAGCGTCAAGTGCTCTATTCTTTCCAGTTAAAGGACACCCCCAAATTGGATATTACTTGGTGAAAACAACACATCGCATCCAAGACATCTATTGCAGCCCGCTCGTGTTTTTGGGAAAAGATTTAGAAAACAAAATGGGGGGGGAAGCTTTGTTTATTTATACACGACGGCTGCCTTTGATGCGAGAAAAGATACCAAGGAAAGAGCTCTACAAGAGCGCAAGAACAGAAACAGTCAAGGGTTTACCAGAGGGTATATGGCAGACGTGAAGGATATCAGCAGAGCACTCCGATGTCTGGTAACTTGCATGGAATACCCAGAAAACTACACAAGTCCACCGCTCGCAGCCTATATCTGATCGATGGTGGGCACGGCCGCAGACGGGAAAGGGTCAAGTCAGCGTTGTCATGGTCGAGGCACCGTCACGTTCGACGAGGTTACCAGGCTGCCATGTTCCTTCGCTCGCAGCCTTGTCGGCGCTGTGAATGCGAACTGCAAGTGTGGTAACTGGGAAATGGACATCAATGTAGGCGCAGGATTGCTTGCCCATCGCCGAGAAGCCTTTATCTTGAAACTGCTTGTGGAAAGATCGCGGGTTTCTCTGCGTTGAATGAAGCAACTGATACCACCTTGATAGGCGCCAATGGTCAGATGTACCGACAGGTACCGCACCTCCCACGACAATCCATCAAGGAGGCTGTAATATCGCCTATAAAAGGATACCATACGCGTGTTTGGCGGTTGAGCACTCAAGGGCTTGTTCTGGCTACCCTTGAGGCCTTTCTAAGTTGGCATTGACTCTCGCCATTGCTCAACCATCCAAACCCCAGAGAGTCCCGCGGGTCAAGATCATGGCGCTGGTATAAACGCCCAAGTATCTGGCTCTTTATATATGTCCGACAGGCAGAAATACTAAAGACGATGTCAAATACGAGTCATTAGACACAGGCTCATTATGCACTGTCCATAGTCGCCAACGTCAGCAATTCACAGTGCGCTGTTGGACTGAAAAACCTGATATCACGTACCCTCACCTGCTATCGTCATGTCGGGATACTCGGCGTTATCAGCATATACGTAGGCGAATCTAGAGGTGTACCCCTGTCAAGCCGTCGTCTTCATTGACATCAGGATATCGTGGATTGGGCGATGTGAGAGGTCAGCGCTAGACATATATCAATGACCCAGTAAAGTATAGGTGCATATCCGGTGCTTGGCTTGGAATCTCTGTGCTATTTGCATCTGCCTGCGAAGGCCTGCGAATGGCCTGGCGTGTCTCCTTTGGTCAAATGGGCTGGATATAGATCAGCTCCGCCATAATCAACCTCGCAACCTCACAGGAAGATCTTGCAACGATGGCAAAGAGACTTCGATACGGTTGAGGGCGAAGTCTATATCAAGGCGGCCTCGCATTACCGGACGAGTTGGTGACGTGGAATATGATAACCCGATGATATTATGCGTATTGTAGTATGGAACAAACGGAGCAAGCTCCACCCGTTGACAACAGATCTTAAGAGAAAGGTAGGCTGGGAATTGGTTGTCCTCCGAGACTACGACTCGTTACCCGAGAGTAGAAGATAATGCCCTCAGCGGGAACGGATTCCGGTCTGTGGGAAGTACAAGGTCGAATCCAAAGGTGGCGGATAACACGTAAAGGTCTAGACTAGCCGGCGGAAGGATATATATCGCTAATCACCTACAAAAAAGATTATCGCAACATGGTTCACTTGCAGATAGGAATAAGTATACTTGGCTGGATAGGATTGCACTGCTGAGCATGAAAGTATCATTCAGCGGTGCGCAGCCGTTTGACCAAGGAAAGTCCGGGGCTCGAGTTATTCGGGAGAGCCTAGTCACAAGGTCAGTGTCATATATCGTAGCAGGGCTAGGGGGATGCAAAAGGACAAGGGAAAGAAACACAACGCAATACCCTCATCAGAGAGTCAAGTGGTCCCATGATTGGGGATTCAGAATCCCAGGTCTGGGAAAAGATGCCCCGAGTATGGGAACAAATGGCCCCTACACGGGGAAAAAGATGCCCAAAGTCTGGGAACGAGATGCCCCAAGTCTGGGAACGAGATATCCCAAGTCTGGGAATAAAGGATTACTGGACAGGGAATAAAATGAATCCCAGAGTTGGGAACAACGAGTGTCCCAGATCTGGGAACAAGAAAAACCCAAGTCTGGGGATAAAAAAGAGCCCAAGTCTGGGAAGAAGAACCCAAGTCTGGGAAGAAGAACCCAAGTCTGGGAACATAAACACCAAGGCTAGGGAGATAGAGTCCCAAGACTGGGAACGAATATGGAACCACAAGAGTGGGAATAACAGGGACCTAAATTTGGGATCATATGCAGGGCCCAAGACTGGGAACAAGGGCGCAAGAAGACGGCGAGAGGAGGATCCCGAAGCTGGGAAAACAAAAGGGACTCAAATCTGAAAAGCCCAATGAGACAAAACCAAAGTCTTAAGACAAGGTATTCCAGTGATAGGAATGAGATGTGTCGAGGAGAAAGAACCAAAGTCTAGGATAGGCGGTATTCTATGTCAAGGATGAGAAGTATCCCAAGTCTGAGAACAAAAGTATGATCCAAGAATAGAAACAGGAGTGGTTTTGTATTCCAAGCCGAGGGTTATCTAGATATCAAGAACAGGAGATGCCAGATCTAGCGGTAGGGGATCCGAAATTCATGCAAACTCCCTGATACCAAGCGTGAGAAGATGTCCCAAGAGATGCCATAGTTGAGAGGCAATGAGCCTGTAAGGGTGGCGAGTCCTGATGAGAGAGACTGAATATCGAAGACGAAAGGGGATCGACGATGGTAAATTTGATCAACGCAAGAGACGCTTGAGAGACCGTGGGATGAAGCGCAAGTAACATGCTGAAGCTGATGTATTGAGCGAGTGAGCAGAGGTAGTCTTGAGAGAAAGTCCACGGCCGGCATGAAGAAACGCCCATGGCTGGGAACATGGAACAGCCTCGAGAACCGAGAGTCCATGACTGCGCACGAAGAAGCCCAGGTCTGGGAACATGGGGAGCCCAAGTCTGGGAAGAGCCCAAAAGTGGTAGTACTATTGAGGTCCTGTGGCTGGGAACAGCACATAGAGGCCATGAAACTTGAGCTTGAGCACCGAATAGAGATGAGGGATGGACCGCGAGGCCCAACATTCTTGACAACGATGGGATCTCAACCGGTGACCCAACACGCGTGCCAACAGCTGGCGGCGGAATCTTGAGATGGACGGCGTTGACACAGATGGTATGCGTAGTGAGCTCAGAGACAGCGTCTCGTAGGCGGATCTCAGGTTGATGCTGAAAGTATGTGTCTAGGTCGTTCAGATTGGCAGAGGAAGGGGTCAGAGGAAGACAGGGCATCAGCATGAATCAGGATGTCTGCCTATATGTCATTCAATCTATTCGGTTCCACGGTGCACAATGAGACTGAGCATGAAAGCGGACAATGGTGAAAGAATGAATTGCCGAGCCAACTCTTTCAATAACTACACCTTGCCACTCTATCAAAAGACCAAAGACACTGCAGCATAAAGAAAGGAGCCAGACGCGAGGCCAGGAAATACATTCATAATTATACAAGGGCGCCCACCATAGGCAATAGCTCGTGTTGAAGCCTATACCAGGCCAGTCAGTCACGACAGGAGACGACAAATACCGAAACTGCAACATGGTATCGAGACCCGTGCTGCGCGAGTGCAAGTCTCAGCCTCGGCCATAATCAACATCGACTATGGCCAACGTCTCGCGCCCCGCCGGGGATATTGCAACAGAGTCATTCTACCTAACCACTCAGAGATCCCGCCAGATGAGTTCCTTCTTTCAGGGCAAGGCACAGACAACATCAAGTGCAGTAACAAAGACGGGCCGTCTTTGACACGAGAGGCCAAGCTTGAAGCTGAATGCATCTCTGTCATGGAAGAGGAGACCAGGCATGCCGAGTCGTTCAGAGGAGCCAAAACAGTATAGCCCAGTTGAGTGAATCTGCCAGAGATGGGGAGCCTAGAGGTCGCTCGTTAACACGCCTTGCGCTACCTCTCCTTTAACCACTCAGGGCATTACCTGCGCGGTTCTTATGTGTCCATAGAGACAAGACAAGGCCTCCCAGGCAGCAAAAGGCCGGCCTGGAAACAAGCGAGGATCAATGGCGAGAGGCATCAAGAGACGTTGAAGGAATGACGAATCCAACAAAGACTTGCATTCTTTGGGCCATGACGCAACAATGGTTGCACAGCATCAACTCCTTGACCGGAATTTCAACGGCATGGACAAGGCAGACCAAACATGGATAAACCACCAACTACCGCGCAAATGGACATTTACACCAAAGGCCAGCCTTTGAGACTGTCTCTGCCTTTCAACGGGCTCGCCGTCATGTCGCGCGGCTCACTATATATACCGTCCGATCCCGTCTCGGAACTGGCATCTCATCCCACGACTCAGCAATCCTCGTCTAGCTCTTCCTCTTTTGTCGACAATCCTGATCCCGGCTTCCTCTTGCGTTGACACCAACTAAGACCTCTGCAACACCAACTACATCCTCTGCAACACACACTACAACCGCTGCAACACACACTGCCGAAGCCTCGGACGACAGCCTCGCCATGTGTCTCACAAACACCGCCAAACAGGTCTGCGGTGTCCCCATCTACGTCTACGAGGAAAAGGACGAGGCCGGGTCCAAGCCGACGATTCACTTCTGCGACGACACGCGCGGCACCATCCTCAACACCATCCTCGCCAGCGTCGACCAGCCGTCGAGACTCGCAAATGCAACTCCCGAGTCCCCCAACATGGCCAACGCCCTCATCACGACGCCCGCAAAGTTCTGGCACCTCGTGGCCAAGTGCCAGCTGGACTTTGACATCTGCGACAAGGCCGGCGTCTTCAACCGTCTCATCATCGCCAGCTTCCGGGATCTCGTCAAGTACATCCAGCGCAAGGCCGTCGTCTTCAAGGCCGTCGTCTACATGCCCGCCGGATGGACCAGGGCCCTGACCTTTGACAACGACCAGCAGGCCGGCACCTGGTTCCGCGAGAAGCTGGACCAGCTGGCATCAAGCACGCCCGCCAGCTTCAAGTCTCAGAACAGCACTCGCCATCTCCCCGCCGGGTCCAAGGCCAAGTCTCTGTCCTCTTCGCGATGGAGCACCGCTGCGGCTGTAGCCTCGTCGATCCAGGCCAACCATGCTGATCTGCTGCCAGCCCTCGAGCAGCTCAGCCTCGACCATGGCCATGGCAAGACCCCTCTCCTGCCCCATTCTGTGAGTGATCTCGGCGCCCGGTACGCAACCATCCCCCCCTCCCCCGATCTTCACCGTGTCTTGCTAACATGCGGCGCCCCTGTAGGATGCCATCCCCCGCCCAGCGAAGCGACGAGGCCGCGCGGGACGAGGCACAAAACATCCTGGGAAACCGCATCGACCGAGCCCGGACAAACCCAGCCGAGCCGGAAGCAGCGCCCGGCTCGATCGAGGACTGCAGCGACGGCGTAAGAAGCGAGGTGTCGCCCCCGGCAATGGACTTGGGGAAGCTGGCAAGGAGGCTCGAAAGCCTGGGAAGGGAGAGGAGTGACATGTTGAAGAAGCTGGTCGGCATCGATCGGGCAGAGAGTGAGCTCTGGGCGCATACCTGATCTTTGTGTCTTGTGCCTTGCTTGAGCTGAAGACGGGACAGAGCTTGGGATGTGGGCTTGGAATATTGGACATGGGAGCTTTGAGGATTTCTTTAACTCGGTCTGGAATGGGGTTTACTGGCGTTTGATGGCATAGCGGAGTGTTGGGATGATAGATTGTTATCAACTCGGCGTCTTGGTTAGACGCAATCCGTCGAGATGTGGTCAATGAACTATCGCACGAGGATCATGTCAACGCCCGCAAATACATCCGAGGCTCAAGCATGGAACAGCAATCGTTCAAGATGACACAAACATCTCCCAACACTCCAACATGTCTATCCCCTATCCAGGCGCCGCGGACCTCCATGGCCCAGTCAAGCAGGCACAACTACCGGAGCGGCGGCCTCTTTGGTCGTATCTCTAGATACGTCCGGTTATCGTAGTTTGCCTTGACCAGCTTGCTAGCCAAGTGTCCCCTCTCACCGACCTTGATCAACTCTATAACGGTTCTATTGTCAAAGGTGTAATGCGTCGTCACCTCTTGATATTCAAGAACCCAGCTAGAGTACCACCTTGGATCATCGGTAATGAAGCGAGCCACAGTCTCCCTACCAACTCCTCCCGACACGGCCATGGTCCTCCAGAATTCCAGCTGCGCAGCTACCGTAGAGTCTATTGTCGAGAGAGTCGCAGCGGCACGGTCGACGAGCTGCGGGATGATCTGGAAACCCGCCTCAACGAGGCTGTTGCGGCTGTAATTGACGGCATCGAAGCTTCGTGCGATCCACTTATACCTGGGATTGTTGGCGTGGGGTGCGAGGCCGTCGACGATCTCGACCAAGATGGGATCGAACTCGCTTCTCACCGTGCGTAGCCGCTTCGAGATTCGTTGGATATGGAGGAGAGCGTGGCCATTGCGATCCTCCATGGTGGACCAGAACCTGATGACTCTCTCAATGGCATCCTGCTTGGCCTCGGCTGTGCTGTTGGCCTTGAGCTCAATGTTGATGAGCGCATCGGCAAGGAAGAAGGTGCTGGACGACCGGATGAGAGGATCTGCCCCGGTAAAGAGACTCTTGAAGCTGTGCTGGATCACATTGAGCTCCTTGATGCAAAAGTCGACACGGTCCATCAGCGGCTGGCCCGGCCCTGGCAGGGGGCTTCCGTCCCAGGCATACAGGTCCGACAGCAACGACACCAGCTCTTCAGCCAAGGCAGCAAGCGTGGAGCGAGGGTTCTGGGGTACAGGCTCGCGCAGCTCAAGCTCGGTGACGAGCGGAAGCAAGACGTTTTCGTAATCGCGGCATATCAGGTGCGCGGGCTGCCACAGATGGAAGCTGTCGGTCTGGTTGACGGTCGAGGTCATGACCCAGGCCGGGTGGGAGCTGGAGGCAAGGCATGCGATGAGGACGGCGACGAGGGCGAGCAGGGGTGACCAGAAGCCGAGCCGGGGAGATGATGCCTGAGCGGTACGAGCCACGAGACGAGGCGAGGGTTCTGCTTCCGCCGGCACGGAGACCTTTGGGGGCGTTTGTGGCTGCGCTTCCAACGGCGGCGGCGATCCCAAAGGCGGCGACGGCGAGCGTTGAGAGTCACCAGAAGAGGCCGGGGTTTGCGCGTTCTCCACGTGGTTCCCCCACAAGTCGACGGGCTCATAGCCCACGCGGACAAGCGGCGGCGAGTGCATAGACGTGCACGATACATCAGCCGTGTCGCGCGTCAAATGCAAGGCGGTATGAGGGAGGGGAGTCCAGTCGGGATGGATGCAGATCTCGAGCACGTAGGGTTCGTCCGGGGGCGGTCCGAGGTACAGCGGGAGCCGCAGGCTGTGGCAGTACGAGATAGCCGGCGCGTAGACATCGGGTTCCACGAGAGAGGGCAGCGGGGAGCTGGGGTTGGAGATGTGCAGTCGACGGTTGCGCGATGGAGTGGCCGCGGGTCCTGGGCTTGGAGACGAGCCTCGCGAGGATGCATCGGGGGGTTCGTTCCGGGGGAGCAGGGGCATGAGGCCATTCCATGTGACGGGCCGACGAGGATCCGGCGACATGTTGATGGAGAGGACGGCGGATGACGCGAGTAGACACAGAGTGAGGGTCAGCGACGATGACTCCTCAGGGAGACTACCACGATGCTGTCGGAGTCGGGCTGGAGGTTTGAAGGCCAGGTCAGAGTTCGAGTCGAGTCAAGAGGGGGGACGACGATGTTGACAAACCATGAGAACAAAGAACTGGTATAGGATCGTCAAGAGGTCCGAGAATAGTTGGTGTTGCTGTTTGTGCTACTCAACCACCAACACCTGAGAGCGCCCCTCGACTGTGGCGGGCCTGCGACGGCCAGAGCCGCGAGTATCGAGAATGCATCTTGTCGTATCGTGCCAACAAGATGCCAGGGATGTATTCCCTGCACGATCAAAGATGGCGGGGTTTGACGATCTTTGTAGGGCTGGATAAAATGTCCGATGGGCGCCACAAGTAACTGACCTTAGCGGTGGCGCCAGTGGAGAGCGTGGCTGTGCGGTGCTAGACCAATTAGATGCGCGGTCACGTCTTGTGGGACACTGGGCATCCAATCACCATCTCGTTTCCGACCTCGCCCTGTCAGAAGCGATGTTCTAGATAATTAGTGGGCTTCTCTGCGCCCTCGAGAGCTACGTCATGGTCCTGCCCCGCTCCATCCCAAGATCTGTTCTATTTTCTCCGAGGCTTTTCTACTCCAAGACACCAAAATTGCAACTGCATGTCGCATTCACCGACCTTGTTCGTCTGGATGCTGAGGGTGATTGGAGAGATGAGAAACCCATGTTGTTGATCATGACCAAAGTTGAACTTGGCCTCCCTGACATATTGACTACTAATGACTGCAACTGCTAACACTACCTACCTCTGTCTATTCTGCCCGCTCCTCGATACAGTGCATCACCAATCCGAGCCTCTTAACCCTGCTTGGCCCGCTTTCGAAGAGCCCAGAACCGCCGGACATTCTCCGTCGTCAAGATCCCGTCCTCGCCCCCGTCCAATCCGTCGGCCTCGTCTCTGGCAGAGCCTTTGGCCTTGAGCTTGGAAGGGTTTCCGGCTTTCTTGTCCATGGCATTCTCCATGGGCCATCTCTCCTCCAGACGCGAATGCATCTCCACGGGCAATCTCTCCATCAGCGAATGTCTCTCCGCTCGCACTCTCTCCTCCAGACGTGCTCTCTCGATCCCCTTTGCCTTGACCGCATCGATAATCGCGTCAGTCTCGGCCAGCTCCGCATCGCGCGGCTTGCTCGCCTTGGGCTCGTCGATCAGTCGCTTCGTCCGAGCCTCGAGCCAGCTGTTCTTGCTTCCCAGCTCCTTCAGCTCCTTGTCGCGCTCTCTGATGGCCGCTTCGTAGATGCTCTTGGCATCGGGGATGCTGGTCGGCTTGGCATCGGGGACACTGGTCGGCTGGACAAGTGGCTTGTATCGGTTCTCGTCTGGCTCCGGTGCTAGCTCGAAAAGTCGAACCCGGCTCCCGACGCGGCCGGGGAGTCTCTGGACACCTACAGTAGGCTCGCTATTGTCGTCGTAACAGGCGTCGTTCAAGGATAGTCTCTGGAGGCTGGCATCAGGGCTCTGTCTGTACATGGACTGCCGGGAAGGGCTCCAGCCCGCGCTGGGTGATTGCTGTCTGTAGTTTGGGTCTCTGGGCGGTCCCTCGTCAAGTCGGTCGAGGATCTCATGCCGATTCGCGACTCCTTGCGAGCTCTCTCTCTTATCCAAGAGTTGTTCCGCGATTTTCTCGGCACGGGGCTCGATTCCCAGCGAGGACTCGACGGGCACAGGTGAGGTATCAGACCGAGCTTCTGCGGTGCGGTCGACGGTGGCCGGGTTTGCGGGCGGCGGCGGAGGGATAGCTGGAGCCTCTTCGTTCCGAGGCTGGGCGTTGGTTGCTCCCTCGTTTTCAGACTCGCCATCACCCTCGGCGTCGTCGGAAGGGACTTTGTTGAGCAGTTCCTTGGCGTTCTTTCGGAAACTGGTCAAGACCGAAGACAGGGATCGAGAATTGATGGCCCATTCGTGGGGAAAGGCCTCGTCGTTGTCTCCGACCAAGTGCCAGTGAGGCTCCAGGAGGCTGGCGACCTTGAGATCCTCGGTTCTGATCTTGCTGGCGTTGCTCAGGGCACCCTTGGAGCTGTGGCTGTCGTGCATCCTCTGGATCTGCTTGGCTCGTTGGCGCGTGTTGGCCTCGCCTTTGAGGGGTGCCGTGGGAGCCATGTTGGCTGGCGAGGGTGGAGAGGATGCCAGGTGAGGGCTCGGGGGCGTCCAAGGTTTTGTCGGTAGAGTTTCGTTCGAGGGGCCACAAGGTGAGAGATGTCGAGTCTCTGTGAGAGCGGACGGTGCTAAAGGTCCCAAGATGGAGCGATATTGCCCGCTTAAGTAGTTCCGGAGACAACTGCCATGACTGGTGAATGTGGCCAGGTGCTGGAGGGAGTTGTTTCTACCGTTCAATCTTTCATCGTTGACGCGATATGCTCAAAGCATCCAAGGCTTTGGCTGCCTCAAGCTATGCGAGTTCTAGGCTGAGAAGCGAGTCAAAGGATATCTTGAGCATCTGTACGACAACAAGCGGCATTTGTTCTGGCCTGGACCTTGTCTTTACGTCAACTATTGCTAGATTTGGTTTGTATAGTCTGAGGCAGCAAGGTATTGGGAATTATCTGCCTGTGGCCAATCTCTAGGGTGGTATCAAAGGACTTGGCTCGTCCGCCATCAACGGCATTCGCTCAAAGACGGTGGAATCCCCCAGGCTGACAAAATGCTTGTGCCGCTCTTTATGCATATTGAGACAAGAGTTCCCTTTCACGCCTGCCTTGAGTGCTGCTTGTCTAATTCCATTCGTAGACACAGGGCATGAAGCAAAAGGAGATGATGCACCCGCCACGGGTAGAATCATCCGGAAACTCTTTGACAAGGCCACCAGAAGCAGGATGAGAGAATTTGGTATATGAATTTCGGTCTCAGGTCTCCATGTGTTTCTTTGCCTGTCCCAGTCGCTTCCACAGCATTCGTCCTCTCTTGGTGTATACCTCCATCAGGCCGCCTTCCACCTATCCCCACACATGTCGGCCTTCATCAACACATCCTTGACCCTCAGACCATCTCTCAGGCCCCCCACGAACTCTTCATCGTAGACGGCCTTGATCTGCGCGTTTAGCAGCACCGCGCCAACCATGGTCCATGTATCGATGACCTGCTGCGCCTTCTTGAGCGAGGCGCTCCCCACCGGGCTCGCGTCTCTGGTCTGGTAGTGCGAAAGGGTCTTGCGGTCGAGCTGATAGATGATGTGCCCCAGCTGAGCAGACGATGTATGGTAGTCGGCGGACTCGCGATCGGGTGGAGGAACGGAGATGACGGTGTAGAGAAGCGGCGGCGAGGCGTGGTAGGACGGGTTGAGCTTGAAGAGGGCTTCGTAAGCGTCGCAGATGTGAACCCTGGCGTCTTTGACTCGTCAGTAGAGGTTCGAAACGGGAGGGGGATCGTACTGAGTGCGCTGCTGGCTTGATGCATGAGATGCCCAGGCAGCTTGTTGGCGCAAGGGCCCCAAGACTGGTAGTAGAGGTACCCAGCAGACATGGCTGCAGCCAGAGGAGCCAGCGTAGTCCACATGACGGTGAGATGTGATGTGATGTCTGTCGATGGAAGGGTTGATGGACATCAGACTCTTGGTACAAGGGAGCATGGTATTCATGGTCAAAGGTAAAGGTTCAAGGTGGGTGTCAACGCTGCATGTTGCTTTGATGTCTTTGTGTCACCATATAATCCAGGTATAACCCTGCATTTCCACATGGTTCCATCTAGAAATATCCTCATCCAGCCTATTCTACTTCTTTGCTGGCCTCCCCAGGCTGGAGCCTGTCTTGATGCAAACCCGGCCTTGTCTGCTTCAGCCTGGTCTCCCTGAAGGCCTCCAACGGCACTCCAACCCAGCTCAAGCATTTCTCACTTGAAAAGACCAGAGTACGCCCCTGATCAGTGAGTTTCGTCTTGACTGCATCCGTCTTGACCCGGGTCCAGCTCGACATTTGCTCTGCGCGACAATCACTTGATCTCACCACACGGCCGCAATACATGGGAGGGCTTCTCAGCGAGGGCGACGACAAAGATCGCGCTGCTGCGCTTGCGCGGAATCGTCAACGGAAAGCCAGAAAGCGGGCGAGAGACGGCGACAGGATCGTAGAGCACATGGTCAAAGTCCGGCCTCAGCATGACGACGGCAACGCGTGTGATGGGCCCTCTCCTATTCCCGCGCTGGGCGGGCACATGTTTGGAAAAGACGTGCGAGATGTTGGCCAAGACGAACTGAAAGACGGCGATAAGCGAGAGGACCATGGTCAAAAGGATGGCCAAAGGGATGGCCGAAAGGACGATGAAAAGGACAACCAAAAGGACCATGACCGAAAGAAGGACGAAAGACCTGGTCTACAGCCACTCATCACCAGCTTCCTCCATTCTATAAACAACAGCATCCGCGATATCCTGTACAGCCTTCTTACATCTGTCCTTAACGCCCTTAGCATTATCCTCTTTTCCTACCGCTTCGCCCGGGCGCTGATGCCCGACATCATCATCAACACCATGGTCAACTGCATCATCACCCTGGCCCTCATCCTCTTCACCCTCAGCCTGGCCGTCGACTCGCTGCTCGGCGCATACTGCACCACACTCCCCTCCATGGCCCCTCCCTGGGTGCCGGCTCACCTCGCCGAGACGCCCCCCGGCTGCGCCGCCTTTCTCAGCCAGACGCCGACTCACGACACGCTGACGGCTGCTGCGGATAGCCTCCAAGGCTTCGTCCCCCGCGTCCCCACCGTCTTTGACTTTCTCTACCGGAGCCTCGGCAACGTCGAGTCAAAGGTCAGCGCCGCCCACCACCTCGTGGCCCACTCGGCCGCCAGCCTGTCCGTGTCAGAGTTCAAGGAGGCCTACAGGTCCGCAGCCCACGAGTCGCAGGGGCTGGAGCGGGAGTTTACGGCCCAGAGACGGCTCCTCTGGGGCTCTGTCGACCAGTTCATCCGCGGCTTCCACCGAGTAGAGCCGTCGCAGTCTTGGTGGTGGGATCTGCTGTTCTTTGTGCACTCGCGCCGCACAAGCGCCATCCGCGAGCAGAATGAGAAGCTGCAGGCCGTGCTTGGCAGCGCTCTGGATGATACCAGCGAGTTCCTGACCAAGCTCCCCCACGACCGCATGTCCAGCTCCTTTGGAGACATGTTCAACCACGG
This sequence comes from Fusarium zealandicum, assembly GCA_013266195.1. Taxonomy (NCBI): domain Eukaryota; kingdom Fungi; phylum Ascomycota; class Sordariomycetes; order Hypocreales; family Nectriaceae; genus Fusarium; species Fusarium zealandicum. Next base: position 12,663 of record JABEYC010000677.1, on the reverse strand, counting down.
CGCCCTCCAGTTCTCGGCCAATCTCCACGAGGCCGTTGAGAGCATCAAAGGAGCTTCGCCCGAGGCCAAGGAGCTCTTTGCCAGCACCGCAGTGTGGTCGGGGAGCAGCGAGGCCATCGCGGATCTGCTCGATGGGCGCGGCGAGATGCTCAACAAGGATACACATTGGTTGCGGCGCCAGATGGAGATGCTGCAGGACGTTCGGATACGTCTGGAAAGAGGGAGAGGGAGGTACTCCAAGGAGCAGTGGACTCTGGAGCTGGATAGAACGGAGAAGCTGGTTTTGGACTCGTCGGTCGAGTGGAGGAAGCGGTTGAAGGGGTACTTTGTCCAGGCGGCGAGTGAATGAGCTTGAGAGAATTTGGTGATGGATTCAGTGGTTGCCTGTGTTTCTCTTTCAGTAGCATCTTTTAGTTTGGCTCGTGGTGAATGAAATTCTTTAACTTGATCGGCCCCAAAAGACCTTTGGTTCGAGGAAGCTCTTGGTTAGACTCGTGTAGCGAGCAAGCCCAATTATAAAGACGTCGAGAATTAGTAAATAACCGAGTACCGACATCTCCAGTCTTTTCAGACCTCGTATATTACGTTCCAGGGGTAGTTGAGTTGAATCGTTTGGTTCATATCCGAGCAGTCCATGCATGTAGAAACGCCTGTGATAACTTGACCGACTGTTGCAAATAGCTTGTCGCCCACATGTATCCAGTTTATCCATCATGTCCTCCCAAATGCCCAACATCCATGCTATGTGGCAACTTGCAGACCCTCAAAAGTGCACCTCGCAGTTGGGCTCACCAGCTCTGGGCCCCGGCAACCGCAGGACATAACATCATAGATACTAACTAACTAGGAAACAGAGGAGCCTCGCTACGTATACTACAGTCTGGTCGCACTCAGACCTGGACCTTTGGGGCTTCTCTCAGACATCTACCATCATCATTCTGATACGCCCACCCTGGAGTCTGGGCCAATGTCCAACCCAATACAGCGCAAAATCAACAGCCACGTCGTTTTTCAGGTAACAATTACCCAGGAGCAGGTGTATCAGGAGGCTGGGCTTGTGCTCCTCTTGTGCTTCGCCGTGCGTTGCATTGGCGTGTGGCTTGTATAACAAGGAAACTACCATCTTCTCTGCAAAGGTTGTGTTATTGCACCCGCGACAACGGTTCCAACTCATGCAAACAAGTCTGATGCTCATCCTTTGGCTCTCAGCAACTGAGGAGCAACTCAGCAAGCGTTTATCGCAGCCTTAGCTGTATGTTGGACGCAACAAGCTTGCCCAAGTAGTAATCACTCGACGCTGAGAGTCATGGATGCCTTTACGAAAACCAGGGATACTTGCTACAACACCGGTATGGTTTACTTGTCCCAAGTGCAGTACCCCGTGCTTCTTGTCCGTGACCTCCCCCCACAACAGCTTCTGATCCGTCGGGAAATCATGGGTTGGGATACTCAGAGGCAATGCTGGAGGTTGGGAGTAGATCGGAACGGGTGATATAAGCGCTGAGGCAAGGGCTACGTCTGGCAGAACTCGAGGCCTGGACGTAGGGCGCTTGTTGTTTTGCCGTCAACAGTCAGGTCACTGTAAAAGAAAAGAGAACAAAAGAAGAGAGAAAAAGGGCACGGCAGGTCGACTTGGTCATTTTCCCAGAAGCTGTGGAAGTTGCCTGGCGTACGCGAAGCAACATGTGGATGGCTGGGACGCAGCGTCATCAGTCGTTGACTCATGAAACTGGCTCGACCCGACCGAGTTCCAAGGTTATATCCGGCCGTGACGCGGGTTGACAAGTAAAAACAAAGCACAAGCTGTAATCTAGTTACTTGGTCACTCGCCTCCTGTGACTGAGTCAGGGACGGGCCAAAGGTCGGGCTCCGAGACATGGCGAAAACCTGCCGCGTCGAGGGTTTGAAGCGTGTGCGTTATATCGAGGCCTGGGTTCGCATATCACTCGTCCGCGGTGAGTCTTGATCGATGATAGCGACAGCTCAGCTCTATTCGTAGATGCTACAATCATGTATCCTCTCGTTGAGCTACAATGGAGACATACTCTGTAGTCCGCCATCGTCTCAAGTTCCTTGCGTGTATGTACTCTTCTCACGTTGTACTGCCATCCAGCTGCGTCAAAGACGCCCTTGGACGCGCCCAGGTAGATCCAGCGAGGCTGGCCAAAGGTCAAAGAGCCCATTGCACACAGCCTTGCTGCCACGAATTCGCCGCCACATACACCCAGAGAGAAAAGGAACGGTAACTATACAACCAAACCCAGCTCCTCAGACACAAACCCAGCTCTGCAGACACAAAACCATCCTGGTACTCATTCGCTCTGCACCTGCAGCAGGTTTCGCTTCTGCTTGAGCCGCCACAGCAACCCATCGTTGTTGACCAGATACTGCAGCAGGTTCGCGTGGTCCTGCAGGACTTGGACTGTGGTGAATATGCCTATCCGTAATGATCAATCAGCCTACTGCCTGTTTCCCGGCGCACAATCGGGCCAACTCTTCAAGACAAAGGCTGGCGGGTTCGAGCATCCGGGATGTAACCGCTATATGCAAGCTCTTTAACCCATAAGCAAGCGGCCTGCGTTGGCGGCAGAAACACGCACACAACTGGGCCTCCCGACACAAGCAGACAGGCAGACACTGGGTGAGCCTTTTCATGCCGCACGGGTGAAGACGCCAAATGCCACTCAAGTCAAAGACTCAACAAGGCATGCCTCAGCGCGGTCACACGCGCTCGCTTTGAGGGATGGCGTACGGCTGGAAACAAGGTGCAAGGTGATGCACATGGTAAAGGCGACTGCGTGTGGCGACAAGTCGATACCCGCGAGCTTCTCCGTCTCGTTGACCAGCACCTGGTTTGTCGGGCAATCCATCAGAGGTCCAAAGGCGGCCTGGTCGTTGAGTTTCTTGGATGCAGACACGGAGATGCCAGAGAGGTCTCCAAAAGAGATCCGTCTGCAGGATTCTCTTCTCCTTCTCCCAACTTCCTCCCGACCCATCCCAGGGCGTCACTTGGGATCGAGACCTTGTCCACGCCAACGTCTACCCTGCCAAGTGTAGTGCGTAGTCGTCCCCTCGCCCACGTCCGTCAACGATCTTGGTCGGTTCCCGGTTCGTCTCGCTCGGCCTTGTCTTGATCGCGGTAGGCTTCGGCTCGTTCTCTCGGCTCGTTCTCTCGGTCGGCTCTGTTGTCTTGGGTCAGCAACAATGTGCATCAGCAACAATGCGCAGGCAAGTCTCTCTCACATCAACATGCGCCAGCTGTTCCCCGCTGACCTTGCAGATCATCTGCGGCCAGTCGTACGCCCATCTCGCGCAAGCCGGGTCCCGCGTCACCTATGGCGGCCAGTGCAAGCGGGCCATACAGGACCACATCATCCGGCAACGACTCACGCCTCTCACATGGCGCACCAACCTCAACAAGCTGCTCAAGGCCATGTACCTGACGCAGCACGGCAGCCATCTCTGCCAGCTGATGCGCAGCAAAGTCGAGGTCTGCGTCAAATCACGCATCAAGGAGATGGTCGAGGGCGGTCTGATCAAGGAGACAACCCGGGGCGGGCAGTCCGAGTACGTCTGGCGACGGGATGCCGACAACTTTCTCGGTGTTGACGGTTGGTGGAAGGACTGGTCGATTTCGGTGAGCAAGGAGCTCAAGCGACAGAGGGCGAAGGCCAAGTTCAACAGCATCATGGCCATGTGCTTGCTGACAGGCGGTACCTGATGCTCCCACCCACGGTGATGCGGAATGCAAAGCGACTATGACATGGAAATTCTCTCCGGATGCCTCAGCAGGGGCGCAGTAGGGTGCCTCGCCACAACCTCTTGAGTACCGAGCAGTCAACCGCTTTTGGCCGCTGCTCTTGACCATGTGCTCATGACCCTGCAGTATCGAGGCGAGCTTGACGCACCTTTCCAGATGAACCAGGCATCGCTCCCTTGACCCCGGTACCATAGCCAGCATGACCTGGCAGCAAACGAACTTTGACACTCTGACCCCGGTGATACTCGAGGCCAACGCTGAGCCCAACAAGTTCTGCATAATCCCAACCGTGATGTGATGTTGCCCCTGAAGTTTACAAGGTTTAATCTAGAGGATCACTGCTATGTGTGTATCAGAAACTCTGCGACCCTGGACGAAGCTGCTCATGTCGCCCGCGCCCCTGTCTCGCTAGCCATCGTAGTAGCTTAACCGACTTGGGAATGGTCAAGCCCGTTAAAACAGGGCGATGGAAGCCTTTGGGGAGGGCAGCTGATACCATCGACAGTGAGCCAAAGGCTTGGACCTGAATTGCTGACCATCTCGCAGGGCTTGGGGTGGCTGCCGATAGCCCTGCGAGTTGCGACCAACCATGGCTGTTGGTTCGATGAGTTGGACTATGCTTGTGATTGACTTGTTGAGGACTGCTAAATCGGGCACCAGTACTCGCTTTGCCAGAACGTGTTGTTGATCAGCGCAGCGCAGCGTCAGAGATGGAAACCCCAGGCTCGATAGTACGACGAGTTGCCAACGCCAATGCATTGTGTCATGGTTAACAGTTCAAAGATTGCGAGGCAGGTGACTGTGTTCTTTCTTATCGTGGCAGCAACCCTCGTTGATAGAGAACGCGCACTTCAGATGGCGATGCGATTGTACTGCGTTGTCGCATATTCATCTTGCTACTCAAGAACAACGAAACGTATACCGCAGTCGACGTCGGGCAGTAGATAGCTCCAAGCTAGGTGACACGCCTCCAATCGTCATGTGTCTGATGGGAAAGCCGTAAAATGAACTATCGCGACTGGAAATGGGCTTTGTTGAACGTCCTAGACGCTTCGTGGTAGATCTTTTGCCATCTTCCAAGTACTGCCCATCGTAGATTGGTATGCCCACAGAGAACCCTACTACAAGAAAACAGTCTTTGCAGATACGGGCTACACAGGGCCGATATATCACGTCCGCCGCGGCCCTGAGTTCCTATCGGCGTGCCACTCAAGCGTTCTCTCAACTCCCGTAGTCTTTAAAGGCCAACGCCGCTAGTCCCAGCCACTTTCAATCTTCACGTCGCTGCCCCAGGATCAGATGATAGATAGACTGTGGTAACTGCGCAATCTCTAGACTCGCTGAGCAGTGAAAGCCCATGGTCATCCTTTGAACTGGCCGCTTACCACGCACACTCCGCCTCTGGACAAGCTGCAGGGTGAGGCTACACAGCACAACTACTCCCTGGGCCCGGATCTGCGCTTTACTACTTGATGCCTTTGGAAATTGAAACACTTTGCTACATGGGAGGCTGTGTCTCGTATCTACACTATGAGCACCCCAAGCGTGCACACGGGCTGTGACCCTGGCTTACAGTTGTTGATGGTGCTCTTTGATAACCTGAACGTCCAAGGCTTCGTCATGATTCATAGTAGCTGATCATGTCGGTCCAAGGCGGTATCTTCATTACTGAAATCTTTGACTTTGGCTAGTAGTTTCTCACCGGTCACTGGGGAGCGTCTCGGGCCTTTGCTTAGCTATATCTTACTGTATTTGACTATAGCCGATCTCGACCTGCCTCGGCTGGGCTGGTCTCTTGTATACGAGGGACAGAGACTATGTTTCCACAGCCCAACAAGTGTCCATCTTCCCAACCTCAGCATAAGGAGCGCTAGTAGCAAGCTTCATGTTAACCCATATAGGGTCAACGAAAGTCATATCTAGCGATAGTATTGCTTAGTTTCAAAAGCCAATAGTCAATCTCAATAAGATATAGGAAATTATCGCATAGTTTGTGATCAATTGAACTCATGGATAGGTATTTCAGCATTGGTTTACTACGAGAGACTCATGCACGTCTATGTTGCCTCTGGAGTGACTTTGGCTTCGGACAGGAGAACCTGGTGACCGCGGCGATCCCATGAAACCTCACTCGCTGTGTCTTTGATCCTGTTTCTATCTTAGCAGATTCCCTGGCTCGGATAGAGATATAATTTCTATTACATCGAGCCTCGGTTGTTTTCAATGCGTTGAACTGGATCTGCACTCCAAGTGGGATTGCCCCGCAGAAGCACCGTGTTGTCGACTTAATACTCATGGTCTGTTGTGCTTAATGCTATCCCCAAGAAGATAGCGGATGTTTTGATAATACATGGCGACTATTGGAAAATGTCAATGATCCATTTGGCGGTGTTACTTTCTTGATCCCGTTCGCTGGGCTTGTTCCCCTTAGTGAGAAGTGGAAGTATACTGGGCCCGTATAAACGCGACTAGACGCGGATTCTATGGGATTGGTCTTTTGCTTAATTTCCTATCTGATATCCTCTGGTCTTTGAGATAAAGAATAATCCAAGCTCCCTGTTTAGTTAGGTTGGACTTGAGAGCGACGTGTAGGCTGATTAGAGAGTCTATTTGACCCTCATCTCCACTACAACCAAGCAAGACGACCCATTACAAGATCGTGCGTCGGCTCCCTTTCGGTCTACGGTTGATACAGCAAAGACTTTGACGTCACAGAAGGTGAATCATCTGACCGTAGGTGTGCATGATAAAGTACTAGCCTTGAGAAGTCGCTATATAGGTTACGCTAGACACAAATGCATGCCTGATTTCATGTCCCATGGACCTACTGCCCATACCCCCGGGGCATCTCTGTAGCTCTCATCGTTCTGCTTCAAGGCTCTGATGCTCTGGAGCTCACAGACCTCCGACGAAACCCCCTTCTCTCCTCGCCCTTCTATCTAACCCGTATCCTTGCAAGGTTTGTACGAGAACTACCAAGTGACGATGATGCTCCGGCCCGGTGTACTCTATAGCACGGTGTTCGGCCCCGTAGATATCCATTAGTATGTTTTCTTGGCTTGAGAGTCAGGCTCAGCCTCCTTAACAGGTTACTCCTGAGGGATCACGCCACGGATGGCGTTGGACAAGTGGACCTCTATCGTCTTTCTGTCAAGTGAGCTTGTTCTTTGACCAGCAGTATCACGGTACATATATCAGCCGCCAGGACCAGTCCAGCCGGCTGATACCGGGAGCTGCAATCCTGCATGATCTACAGAGTCGGCCTTGATCACGCACTCGACGAGCTAATGGCCGTTCCTCTTCCATGGTGGACTTGACCTTTGACTTGGTCGACCGTTCAACTCGGTCATTCTATTAAACTTGATGGACCTCTCACGGCATTCATGATGCATTACGACGAAAGTTCGGCTACCATGCTCAAATCCCAGATACCGAGACCCCGGCTCTTGTCTATCATGTCGGTATGCCCATCGACCTCTTGGTCGCTACTAGTCCGGCCCTATATTAGATCGCATCAAGACCGTCTATATCTCTGCGTATACTAGGCTCGGCAAACGTCACAATACGACGCAATATTTGGCTTCTAAGCGTATTAGGCTTATTGGACTGTACCAATAGCTATCACACCACTGGGACGTAGCCAAATTGCTGGTTGAGCCGCCATCTCTACACTCCTGACTGTGCGGTCTCCATGAGGATACTGTAGAGCCTTGTTCCATGGACTTGGTGGAAGCGGCCCATCGTCGGCCACGCCCGAGTTACTTTGACAGGGGAGTCGGTTCCGCAGGGAAAGATCGCGCCCCTTCCCAGAGGCGAGCCACCTCTTTACTTGCTCGGACTGGGCACTATCTCGAAGCCCCCGATACCCGAGTGGTGCCTCAGTGACACTCCCTCCCAGGCACTAGTCTGTGGGAAACAGATGAACGCTCAAGTAGATGAAGCCCATGGGATAACCAACCTCTAGTGAAGTGCCGGATGGCCGATCCAAGCTAAGAGGGTGTAAGTTGGTCCTGGTAAAGGTATCTAGATCAGTCCGGCCGCGGCCTTGCTACCGAGTGCAACGCCGCTAAATACTTGATCGTCAAAGTTACCCGGTAGCATCGTGCTTAAGGCACCGATCAACGCATACCCAAAGATCTCGTCTCAGTGCTCCCTCTGACCACCAATACCGTGAGACTAAGGCATCGCACTTGTCGCCGCCTGCCATGACGATGAACTCGAGGCCTCTACAAGGTAGAATAGATATATACGTCGTGGGAATACCTGCGTAGACTATCATTGTCTTTCATCCACCACATCCACATCGACAGGTGACTCGACTACTACCGCGCGTCCTCTCTTATAGAGCTCAGCCCTTTCAGACCTGGAATATCATCGTCAGATCCCTTGATGCGCGTCACCATCGGTTCATCCTTTGGTCCCCGGTCTGCATCTGGCGCTGGATATTCGGGTGATCTGGTGTCGACGCGGCAGCACGATACACGATTCTCAACCGCATACCCCACACGTGTCCCGCCTTGGTATCTCATCTATATATACCCGACGTATATGGTGATGGTGAGTTTATATCTAGTACCTGTTGGGATGTTTGGTCTACCCGAATCGAAAGAACATGGGCCGCAAGATTGCCTGATAATGCGCCTTTCTAGGAGTCGGAGTCTCTTCCTACCGCGCCAAGAGTCATAGGTTATATTACTTATTCGAGGTCTTTTTTATCCCGTTTCCTTATGCGCTGGGGTATGGCCTTGACAAGGAAGGGTGACGGGTATGGCGTCGATACGAAATAAGATGAGAAGCGTCTCGACTAACTACCCCAAAGACTTTGTATCCCGCCATGGCCTGTTCCTCTCATCAGGAGGCTCTCCGCTACGGTTTCTTCACTATCGTGGCATGTTGCCTGTGATGGGTAGCAGCAAAATGGACTAGCGGAATGTTGCAGCCCCTAATAAAGTCCACGTGGTGATTGTCTTGATCGCGATAATACTGCTGGTCGGATATTATATAACGACCGGACTGTGGCTAATCATGGCGGGTAGAACTTTACTATTGTAGCTGAGGCATAGAAGATCCTGTTTGGGCACCATAGGATTAATTCTTGCTTGATCTGTGTCTGATTATCGCACGGCGGATGCCTGTTTAAGAACCTTCTCCCGAGTTGCCAACTACAGAGAGCCATGGTTATGTTATTAGACGGATATGCGAAATAAGGGAACCCTACCTCTTGATTCCTTCTAGAATCCCTACTATATGTGGATCGCGATGTGTCTGGGACGCATCTAATTATCCCGCTGGAGAGTAACTCTAACTTAATATTATCTTAGCCATATCAGGCCCTTTTTAACATTGGCCCCTTTCGTCGCGATGGTCCGCTTTGCTTTGCTACTCGTTGAATCCCCCTCACTGTATTATAATGAATCCTCTCTATGATCTTCTCCTCGCGCAGTACTTGTATATGTCGCTTGAGCCTTGGAAAGGCAGCGAGCATTATAGTAATGGATAGACTCTAGTACTCTAGGTAGGTAATATAACAAGAAATATATCTGATGCATTGATATGCGTTGCGCTGAGATTAGTGAGATATTTGTGCGCTTCAATTACACAGGTTCTCATTCGTAAATAAGGCAAATAGCGGCCATGCTCGTCCCTCTGTGCCCATCTCTGTCTTGTTTATATCTTTCTTCCATGTATAAGTGCATTCATAATCATCTATTGACCATCTAAAATCTATCTTGCTGCGGATGTATTCTCTTTCAGTCCTATCTCAGGGATATAGCCTTGAGCTCTTCCGGCGGTAGAACCTCGAACATGATAACATTTGACGGGGCTGGCGCACAACGATGCCAGACGTACCTGAGAGCCATTTAAAGACAACTCTGCGCAATGTTTTATAAAGGGAGGATCTTCCGACAGGAACAGGCACCACCGAATGCCGACGACCACCGTCGCGCTGTATGTATTAAAACTTAATGCAGCTATAAGGTGATTGTATAGCAGACCTTTTCAGAGAGTGATATTATTTTTGATTGCTTATTTTTTGATGTGTATATGAAAGTGCAGTAGGTGATAGCTAGCTAGACACGACGTTTTATCTATATCTACTAACAAACTACTGTATCTGGTCTTGCTCTTTCTCGTTGAATAGCTTGAGATAGAAGTCCCGAATAAAGCTATCTGTATTCTCTGAAACTTCCTGATACGGTATCGTCGCTGTACCTATGAACATTGTAAGGAACATAGTCTTTCTCAACAAGTATTCCCCTGATTTCGAGGATCCGTTCCACTAGGGCGACAAGGAAAGTCTTAGGCTAGAAAAGATAATTTACTAGAGGATCTTTACCTTGGTACACTAAAATGAGATAAATATATAGGTGGTAGACACGGGTTACTATCTACGGACTGTGCTCTCGCGTTCCGTGCAGTACGTAGAAAGCTGATGACCAGGCAGAGGCAAAAGGAGGTCCACCTTCCATGTATATATTCCACATAGACGCTAGGTTCATTATTCTCAGAATTTGAAGATAAAGTCATCCTCCGGCCCCTTTCAGCGACAGGTCCAGGCGGTTAAGTCGAGATACTAAGGGGGCCGTCCAAAAGACCACGTCATGGGATATTCGACTTCAAGATACATTGCGACGTAAATTCAATTTGAAAATCATTCAATCACCAAGAAAATCGGTTATCGTTTATATTTGATCTATATTAAGACAATTCAGACGGTGGAAAGTTCGTATCGTATCCTAGAGGGAGGTGTTGTACTTGGAAGTGGCTGTGGCGTGCGGACGCTCTTTCACACTGTGGTGGCGCAGCGTGCAGGTTAGCTCCGCCAATAGGAATGCTGCCTTGGGGAATGGGGCTTACCAAGGCCGTTTCCTATTGGTCAGCACCACAGTCTTTCACCACGGACAGTGGGGATAATCCCTGGAGGCGTAGTACTCAATATCTGAGTATATTTCACGCCGTAGATGATTGAGCAACATTGCCTCTGGGTACGCAAATCAACAGCCTGGGTCCTGCCAATCGTGTAAGATTCTTTCATTTGCGCATCTGCGAGTGAGTGATGGGATCTGACATCTGGTTTCCCAATTGAGCTTGTTATTATGCAGCCTTCAAAGCAGCCATCCGGCGGTCGGCCAGGAAGCGGCATGGCCGTTGGCCGTATGTTGTGTTTCTTCTTTTTTCTTTTCTTTTCTTTGCTTCTCTCACTTTTCTATTATCCCCCGTTATCTCATCACCACCGTATTCTCATTCAATCGTCTATCTGTCTTGAAAGCTTGCGTCTCACAAATCGTTACCATGCCCTCTGCTACCACCACCACGACTACTCAACCCGCCACGGCCAGCGATAAAAAGGCCATGGCGAGCGAAGAAGCGATCTCCACGGAGAGCAAGGCCCCTCAGAGAGACAGTGCTGGCGAGCTTCTCAATGGCAAGGCCTACCAAGTGCCAGGTGAGTTGATCCAACTGAACTGATAGGAAACAACCACTGATAGGATAAAAGCATCCGAGATAGATACTACCGAAATCGATTGGACAGATCCCGACCAGTTTCCGGATAAAGAAGACGTTGTTCCCGAAGCTGCCGCAGGAGACAGGGCGCGGCGGTTGGAAAGTCTCCGGCACCAGCGAAAGGAGAAAGCCTGGCTTAGATACATGGACAGGATAAACAAACTCGAAAAGGAGAAGTTTGAAGCTGCTGAGATGGAATTGGAAGAGGGTGACTATATCGACCTCACGGGCGACGATGACCGAACCCCATAGATGGCTACGGGGAGGATACGATGCCCGGGCACACTCAGATACAGCAAGATGGCCTACTGCGGCCGAGAACTCGGATTTTTTTGTAATGACTTTGGATTCTTCAACCTCTTGAATTATTATCCAGAACTGATCACGTTGAGAGACGGTTGGCACCTGGCTGCCTGGCAGTCTGCTCATGTGAAGGTTGACTTCGCACACCAAAAGCGATCCAGCTAATGGGTAGTATATTACGTCTGGACGGCACGATGGCGGAAAGAGTGCTCGAGTCCACGGAGGCGCGAATGTAATTATAATTTACTAAGCAGGTGTAACTTGTGTGTAGCAAGCCTGTGCCACTATTGGGGAAACGCGCTGTTTGGGAAGATATGGTGGGGACGTTTGTAGATTCTGTGATTGAGAGGATCCATGATAACATAAGATGCCTTAGCTGCTAAGCAAGGAACATTTGTTTTTTGCGACAGGACCCATGATAAGAGAATCCATGATAATATGATCCATGATTGAGAGTATCCACGATTGTGAGATTATATGATAGATGGATCTATAAATAGAGATCGTGGTTTGTATTTCCCCAAGGCTTAGAGGTTCAAGGGTTTGGTAAGCGGTTATATCCAGGATGTTCCAAAGATGAGCTGGGCCCGTATGGTACACACTGTGCAAGACTACTACTTGGCAGCGCGGCACCAGTGCAAACCCCCCATTAACCTCGACGAATGTATTAAGAAAGTACAAAATCGATTTCTCTATAGGTATAAAGATGTCAATCTCTTCTTTACCATGTGCTTTTAATCACTTTACCTGATTAGCTACCTAGAAAGCCGTGGTGTGGTGCAATTTGCGGGGGTTGGTCCGGGTGTATACTAAGCTAGGGGGCTGGATTGGCGAGACATGGCCAAGGCTACTCTGAATATGCAATATAATTACATCATCTCGATGGGAAGAGAGCCAGTTTCGAGGAAAGTGACGTCTTTACGGACCTGGATGGTATATAAAAGCTCTGGTAGTGCTGGAACTCACACTTGACACCAGAACTAGAGTACGAAAAAGACCCAAGTCTATCAAGTAGACGAGACTCTAATCACCTAAGCACGAGGTTCTAGGATCTACTTCCAGTAGGAGTTTTCTAGGATATCGCGTCAATAAGG
>JABEYC010000676.1:0-38404 GCA_013266195.1 Fusarium zealandicum | reverse complement strand
GGCGGCATCGTCTCCCTTGGCGGCATCGTCTCCCATGGCGGCATCACCTTCAGCAGCGTCGTCTCCCTTAGCAGCATCGCCGTTGGCAGCGTCGTCTCCCATAGCGGCATCGTCTCCCATAGCAGCGTCACCTCCCATGGCAGCATCACCTTCAGCAGCATTATTGCCGCCGGCAGCATCGTCTTTGCCATGGTTGCCTTGGTTGTTGTCGCCATTAGCAGCATCGCCGCCAGCTGCTTCATCTCCAGCAGCGGCGTCGTCTCCAGCAGCGGCGTCGCCTTTGCCATTTCCATTGCCGTTGTTTTTCTCATTGGCATTATTATCCTGGTTGGCGTCGTCGTTGCCGCCCTGCTGGTTGTCACCCCCCATTTGGCCGCCAGCGTTGTTGTTGTCCTGGTTGTCGCCTCCCTTTTGGCCACCAGCGTTGTCGTTGTCCTGGTTGTCGTCCCCGGCAGCGTCACCGGCATCTTCGCCGTTGTTTCCGTTGTTTCCACCCTTGTATTGACTGTTGTCGTCTTGTTGGCCCTGGTTGTTTTCGTTGCCCTGTCCGTCTTCTGTATCATCACCCTGATCAGCATCAGCTTCGTCTCCCTGGCCAGCGTTGTTGTCGGCTCCCTGGTGACCTCCGGCCTCACCGGGCATGGTGCCGTTGCTGGGAGCACTGTTGTCACTGTTGCCATCATAAGCTCCGGCTCCTGCGGTGCCGTTGCCGTTGCCAGCAGTTCCATTCTTGGGTGGGAGAACGCCGTCTGCTGCAGCACCTTCACCGGCAGCACCACCAGCAGCATCACCGGCAGCATCACCGGCAGCATCACCGGCAGCGCCACCAGCGCCAGCTGCCGCACCTTGGCCTCCAGCAGCGCCATCTTGCCCGTCAAGTGTAACTTCCTCTCCGCCTGCTCCAATGGCTGTAAAGTTGCCAAAGCCTTGGGCAATCATCACCTCCGCTTGTGAAAGTCCTTCGGCGTCGAAAGGGGTCTGTAATGAAGTGGCCGAGTTTGCGTTCTCGACATCGGAGTCACCAACAGCCGGATCAACCAGCGGAATGATGCCCCTGAGTTGAGCAGTCGCAGGTAAACTGGCATCTGCGCACACAAATGGTACGTCAACAGCGAAGGGATTGAAGTTGGTCTCAGCCGAGACAAGACCGATTGCTGCGTCGATGACCTGCTGGTCCGTTCCTAGCTCATCGATGATTTGATCGGCAATTGTGAGCTATGATAAAACGTCAGCTGTTTGTTCTTGGTATAGTGTCTTGCCTCGTATTACCTTGTCACAGGGGCTAGCAGCAGCAAGTAGAGATCCAGGGATGCTGCCTGCAATGGTAGCAGCAGCGCCGGGCTCGCCAAATCCAGCTTCTCCAAGCGCTTGAACCGCAGCAACTGGCACCTGCTCCTGGCCAAAGCGAGCCTCAGCGTACGCCAACAAGGCGACGAGACTGATGGTCTTGTATGTTGTCATGATGATCGATGTCGACTAGAATATAGAGATAGAATGCTGATAGTCGCTAGTAGAATGAATGACTAAAGCAACCAACCAGCGGTGCAAGGGAGAATAGAAAGCGAAAGAGATTTCTGAAGAGAATGCGTTCACAGAACTGCAAGTAGAAAAAGAAAGAAAGTTTGAAGTTGAGACTGGTGTGGGTGATAGTGAGATAGAGTTCTCTTGGGGACAGGATGAGCCCAGTTATATAGTTCCATTCTGACCATCATCAAGTAGTTAAAATAGGAATAAACTCGAGGTGATACATATTGGGTTTGCGGGCTTGAGTTCCGAAGCGGCGATCATACACTTGTGCCGTATCGTCGGTCTGTAACCCAGCCTCCAAGCCCCCTAGTCTCGGTGTGAAGACCCGAAGCTGAGTGAGACAGGCCAAACCTTTCAGTAAGATGGGCTTGTCAATATCTCAGACTCCGTGTTGCATATTCTCGTGAATGGGTATCCGAATCACGGGGGGTCTCGGATGTGTAGATCCCGTGTTGTTCGATGCAACTCGGATGATTGTATCTCCTCCGCAATGAGTGATAATGGTACGCGAAAGCCATGGATGCCATTTTTTTTTATGCCTTGGAGTCGTCTGTTCAATTGAAATTGAACTGAACTCGAGGTCTTTGTCGTGTTTGTGCCTGTTGTTCGATGCCTTGGCGCTGGGAGGTTGGTGAGCGACTGTCAACACCAAGACCTCACGGCTTCCCAGCTAGAAAACCCGCAAGGGTTGAAACCTCTCGCAGCGCTTTGCTTACTTGGGTGAGTATTGCGACGGGAGGTAGAGCTTCCGGCCTTCTGAGGTTTCGAGTGAGGTTCGCTTGGAGCATCAGGGTGGTACGTCAAACACGGGGCTAAAAGACGTACGTGAGACACATTCAAAACCACACCGGAATGCAATACGCGCCAAGCCATAACGCTGAAGTCTTAAGCGCCCAGAACCCCCGTAAATATGTCCTGGGCCATTAATGTCCAAATCACCCACAAGGCTTTTCGTTGTCCTCGTTTGGCCATATCAGAAACTCATCGATTGACCAAGGACTGCATTCGCTGCGAGAGGTTGACGATGACGTCTCAGAGCCAAGTACAGCCCCATCCAAGAACGAGAGATCGAATTCTGTGTCCATAGTTCCCAAGTCTAGGCCGTCAAGCCAGCCGATTCGCCCCTTGTCTAGGAGGACTTGAGCTTGCTGTCCCTGGCGCTGGACTCTCAGGAACTCTGTCGGCGTCACGCCGACGCACCTCTTGAAGACGCGATGAAAGTGCCACTTTGACAGCCCAGTCTGCCTCGCCATCTGGCTCAAGCTTAGCCTGGCCTCCGCATCGTCTTTCTTTTCCGCCTGCTGTCGCACAAACGTGCGGATCTTCTGCACAGCCGCCTCTTCAGGCATGGAGCCCGCCACTTCTGGCTTGCATCGTTTGCATGCGCGAAAGCCAGCCGCTTGGGCATCGCAGCCGCTCGAGAAGAATGATACGTTAGCCTGGCGAGGGAGCCGGGCTTTGCAGATGGGTCGGCAGAATATCTTGGTTGTGCGGACGGCGTAGACGAAGAAACCGTCGGCGTTGACGTTGCGCGAGGTCACGGCTTGCCACCGAGACGCATTGTCTTTGAAGAGAAATGCAAGAGAGGGGCGAGAGTCACGGATGACGTCTGTATTTTCCATCACGGTGCCAAAGACCATATGAACTGGGATCAGTCACGACTTGAGAGTTGGAAAAGACAAGATCGAGTTGGGAAAGAAGTGGTGGTGATGGATGAATCAATGGTAGCTGGAGAGCGACTCGATAAGTGGGACATTGCTCTCAATGTGACCAATAACAGAGGGTTAACACTTACACGAGCTCGAGGGTGGCTCTTTAGGGTATCCGTGAACTATTCTCTAGAATCATTCAAGTTAATGTGAATAAACAAAGATAAATACTACTTGCTAGTTCCCTAACAAGAATTCCATTCTCTGTAAGAGCACCACGATCGAGTGCGGCACAATGTTTGGGCCACTGGAATTCCCACCGGCGTCCTCAACGCAAGTATTATACATCGGATAGCGTACACAGTCGGATTACCTCTGTGTCGATTCAACATGTCTATATAGTTGGTTTACATCCTCAGGTAATATTTAGGGGAAAATTTATTGTCAATCTTGGAGGAGGCCTAATTAGCCTGGTCTCTTTTGTAAACTCTCCCGATGTTTCTACCAACTCACCGGATGATCAGGCTGTGAAGCTCAGCCACAGTACTCCCCGTAGCCATGAGAAAGTGCAGAAATCCAATGCTCTGCGTGACCTACCAGGTTCACCTCGGTGGCTACGTGGGCCAATCATCGAGAGTGGCGGATGCACAGATTCCTTAGGCACATCTTCAGGCTGACTTGGGAAGCGTCTATATGTTCTCTCTTCTGAACCCCGACTATTTTCTCTATCCTCTTGTCCGTACTGCGGTTCTCTTCACAACAAATTCCATCGGTACAATACCGATCTCATCTTTCACTCTTTCACATAAACTCTTGACACTTGTGATTTTGTTGTGTCTCAAACGACGTCGACCGCCATGGAAGGCGTGGGCGCAGCCGCCAGCGTCTCGCAGTTCGTTCTGATAGGTCTCAAGCTCGCCAAGGAGATTCACAACACTCTCTCAGCTATCAGAGATGGCCCTGCAATCGTAAAGCTCTTGGCAATCGATATTATCTCGCTGCAAGGGATTTTGGAGCAATTGGCACGTTCACCCGCTGCTGCAAACGACACTGCCCTTGATGGCCACGTTGGCCAGAGTATCCAGAATCTCTGCTCACGAGCAGAACCGATCGTCAAATTTCAGGTCGCACCCAAAGACAAACGTGCTGGTCGGTTCTGGAAACGGCTCAAGGTGGTCGTGGGCGAGAATGATCTGCATAGGATCAGGGCCGAAGTGACCCAGATCGTCACTGTTCTCAATCTAAGACTTGGCGTTTCATCAAAGTAGGCCAGTATCTTATGCCAAGTATATGCCGTATTTACTAATACCAAAACCAGCAACACGATTCATGAAGTGAGCAGTACAAACAATGAAATTCAGCAACAGATGGTTTCGATGGATGCTTCGATAAAGAGACAGTTTGATATGCAAGCCGCAAGCTTGATTGGCGTCAACAGCAATATTCTGAGAAGCCACAGCGACGAGAAGAACATGCTGCAAGCAGACCTCGCATCATTGAAACGAACGCTGGACACGACGTCTGCTATCTCTACTCAAAATGCAGAATCTATTTTGAAGCTTTGCAATGAGCTCAAAGATCAGATGAGCGTTCTTGCAAGTTCTCGAGGTCAAGCCTCAGGGCCGTTCCTCATGGACGCCGATATTGAACAAGATAAGGAGATACAAGCCAGTATAAATCGCCTACTCAGCCTAGTTGACGAGAAGCGAGAGGCTATAGATGTTTATGCCGAAGATGATGACCAAGCCGAGTCGGTGATTGAGGACTTTCAGACACTTCTCAAGACAGTCCGAGGGCAGAGACGTCCTATCATGCAAATACACCCACGAAAGCATGCCGATGATAAAGATGTAAAGAGGACATTCTTGAACGAAGTGCGCCGACTTGATCGGTATTTTGGCGCCGGATTAGTGTCTATCAACTCAGGAGGTAAATCGTCCGTTCCCCAGCTGAGAGTTTATTCTTAATCAATCACTTGTTATAGAGAACCAATGTCAGCGTTTCAGTGGCAAAGTCGTCGAGCAGAGCCGAACTTTAAAGGAAACAAACACCGGGAATGGCAAGCTAAGCCTCTTGTTTCACAAACGTACTCGATCAACACTGGAAGAAGACGACCGACAAACGGCCACATGTTCAGAGCGTGGACAACTCAACGGGGCATTTTCACAGGCGCGACATCATCTGTTTCACGACTGCAGGTAAACAGAACTTTGTCTATCGACTCGCCAGTCTTCGAAAAAGTACGGAATGGAGACCTTGAAGGACTGAAAAGAATGCTTCAGGACGGCACCGCATCACTCCAAGACCACGACCAATATGGGGCATCACTATTATTCGTGAGTAGCTGTGACATCAAATCCCACTGACCATCCTTGTCAAACTGACTCGGGTAACGCTCAAGTATTCCATGGAGCAGCCTACAACGTGCAAATTCCTTGTCGACAGTGGTCTTGACGTCGATCTCGTTGCGTCTTTGAAAGGGCTAGGGGGGGGCTCAGACCCGGGACTATAGTGCGTACTCGATATTGACCGTTTAGCAATTGTTGTACTACCCTAACAAAACACTAGTCATGCTTTGCAGTCGTCTAGTTACAACGACTCCGAGGCCGAGCCGAGGATGCTTATAAGAATGAATGAGTGCCGCAAACTGGTATTGCGTGCAGGTGCAGATCCAACTATTGACCTTGCTCCGTATGCTCCCTCGTTTCTGTTCTGCTTAGCTGGCGATAGTGCGGCCCCTCCAGTACAGCTCTCCCATCACTCTAGCGCTGTAGGTCAAACTAGATAGACTAATGCATCCACAGGAATCCTTGAAACTGGCTTGGAACCCCGAGTTTGTTGCGCCCTTTGCAGATATCAACAGTCATCGCGATAAAGAAGGTAATCCATCTTTCCTGCAAGCCTGCGAAAATTTCGGTTCTGGCTATACTCACGAGTCTTTTCAATGTTTCATTGAGCTCGGTGCGAATATCCATGATCGCGATTACGTCGGTAGAACATGTCTTCACATATGTCTAGCAAGGGCTCGTCGCCCGCAAACCCAGCAGGAAATCAAAGCTATCGAATATCTCGTGCGAAGAGGTGCAGATCCACGTGCTACCGACATGTCTGGGAAATCTGTGTCGGAAATTGCCTATACCACAAGACTACGGGGCCCTGTCAGTTATGTCGGTGACCTCTGGGATGCAGTGTTGCATCGCTGCGGTTTCAACATCTCGGAATTTCGCCCTGGATATCAACGCCGAGCGGAATATTACCAGGGATGTGCCTATTATCCCCGCTATACCCGTCAAGACTTCGAGATACTTTGGTCTGGGAGGGAAACCGAGTGTCCTTATTGGGATGACGAACCATGGCCGCCTGTGGAGCCTGGAGAAACGGAAGAGGATTACTCGAGCGACGATTCCGAGCCTGATGATGATCGCGATTGTTCGAAACCCTTTTCGAGGTCCTCAGATTCAGACCAAGAAACCGACGACGACGGCAGGCAGTCAGAATCAGACGACGAAGCAGATAAAGAACCCAGCGGCTCAGAATACCAAAGCAGTCAGGAAGCTGAAAGTACATCTGAGGCGGGAGATTCTTTGTTCTTTACCGAATTCATCACGGGCGAAGTGGCGGATGACACTTGGGGAGACGAAGAAGACGGTGACTCGGGTATCATTACCTCGCCACCATCACTCGACATGGATATCCCAAATCCATGGCTTTAGCTACCTCATAGTACCTTATAGATCGAAATTTCCCTTTTGATACTTTGCTAGTCCCATGATGTGAGTCTTAGTGAACAAGAACTCCCAGTCCAAGCCATGGCAACACCCCAAGCCAAGTCCACGAGTCTTACCCCCCTTAGACCCCTCAAATAGCGCCATTCCGTTCTCAATCTTTGTTTCACTTCAATCTTGCCTCCAAGTCCCGATGGCAACTTACTTGGAAGCCGGCATTCGCCTTGACCCAGGCAGCGCAGGAGAACTAGCGCTCAAGTGGCTGGAAGCCGGGTTCGACGACACCCTCGGTGCCGGGGATGGACTTGGTGGTGTTCTTTGTGAGATCGAGGCATAACCGTCGTGTTGGTCACTCCTTAGAGTCGAAGGCGGCAGTGAAGGCGTGTAAGGAGGTTCATGTCCTGCATTGTAGGCCATACCTTCGTTTGGGGAGGCGCGATTAGCCTGTTGCAGTTCTCTCATGTTAATTGTGGGCGAGTGCCTCATCGTGCCGGCCTGCAAGTGCTGTGGTTGCGAGACTGGAGAAAGGTGCAGGGTTGAAACACCAGCAGACGGGCTAGAGACACCGCGTCCTAGGTGAGAAATCGACAGTCCTGCGATGGATTCTTCAGCTGTACCTGTCTGACGTTCGAAGCGAGCTGTCGAGTGAGAGTACCCATAGCCAGACTGGCGCTGTTCTTTCTTGACCGTAGAGCCGGGCTGCTGTCCACCAATAGCCAGATGTTCATAAAGATTGGTCGGTCGGAATTGAAAGGGAGACGGGGCCCGTGGCTGGGGAGTGTGGCCTAGAACAGGACTTCTCATGGGAGAAACGACTCTCACATTGGTCTGGTATCTCACAGGGCCTCCTTCTGGATGAGGAGGTCTCATCATGGCAAGATCAGAGACAGGCTGTTCTTGACCTTGACTTGGACCTGACTGTTGATTATTCTTAGGGACGTGACGGGGTTGCTGAAGAGCAGGCTCGGGAGGGCGAGGGGGTGGAGATTGAGGAGACGCTGAAGTGGGCGAGGCTTTGGCTGGAGGGTCGAGACGAGGACGCTTCTGACTCTTTCCCCACGTTGAGCTTGCAATCGAGGAGCTGCTGTGCTTTTCAGAGCCGGCAGATGTTGGGACTGAAGACGATGGAGCAGGTCTCTTGTTGTGGTTCACATCCTTCCCCTGACTGGCAGCACCTTCACTAGAATGTCCTGGTGTTCTCTCCGTAGGTGTACTTGCCGGCTGTCGCTTTGGAAGCTCTGCTGCGCTCGATCGCGGACTTGAAGATGAAGTATGTTGAAGGGGCCTCCGGATAGTCTCAGCCATGGCTTTGCTTGCAATGGTATCCTCGATGGAATCTCGAGCGGCCCTCGACTCGGGTGGCGAGATGGGATCAAGGGGTTCACCAGCAAGTGCCTTGGGAGTAACTCTCGAGTCTATCCAGCCGATAAGCACCTGTGCTACATCATCGCTGTTGGTCTCTAGAAACATCAGATGCCCATTACCGTAGATCCTGTGATCCTCAAGTCTGATCCAGTTGAGGCCAACGCCAGCCTGAGCCATGAACGCCGCCGTCGCCCAGTCAAACAGAATGTGCGAGCTAGCATGGGCGGTCACGAGAGCGTGAGGTACTTTCTTGAGGTTGATTAGCTGACGGGCTTCGTTGCTTGGACAGACATTGTGTCTTAACATTTCGTCGGAGCCGCCACCTTCGAGCTTCCGCTGCATAAAGCATGCGCCGTTGCGGTCTGGTCTCATGATGTGGGTGATGTCGAGGGGCTCTCGTACTGGGGGGTCATAACCCTCATGGTGATGGGCCGGGGGGTCGTAAGTCAGAGGGATATCTGTTAGTCCATATATGCGACTCGACTCATCTCGCTGAATCCACTGGGTGTACACTCGATGAGGGTTTTGGTTCCTTGGATTCGCTGTGCCAAAAGGGGGGCCTGCTGGTTCGATGGCGATCACACCAGCAACCAAGTCGGGCTCAACGTCAGTGGCTAGCCAAGCCATGTTTCCTCCAGTGCCCTCGCCGATGAGAATGGACTTTCCGATCTGGTTGAGAAGAGCACGGAGGGCGTTTTGGGCGATGGACTGGCGCTCGACTTTGTTGAGATAAAGTGTAGTGAGAGAAGCGCAGTAGTTTGCAAAGATTGGATCCCCTCGCTGTCCGGTCTTGCAAGAATTAGCTCAAGATACCTAATTTAGTGAGCTCGACTTACGCCAGGCCATTTGTCGTGCAGCTTGGCTCTCTCATGCTTGGGAGGGACATGCTCAGAGACGCGTTTCCCCGGCGCGGTGAGCTCGTTTTCGACGAATGCTGCGGTGATGGTATGCGAATTATGAATCAAGTCGCGATGGAAAAAGTGCTCTTTTGTCAAGAAGTTGGACCGAGCACAGGCAGGCAGATCGACGATGTAGACTTGGAAGCCTTGTTTGAGGAAGAACGAGGCCCATCCAGGTTGACCGTCTGGCTTGGTTACCTAGACCTAACGGCCTTGTTAGCGAAATGAAGATAACTGAGCTGCTTTCACTTACCTGACCAGTATGGAAGTCTCCATGAATGAGTACGATTGGGTACGGATGACACCTCTCCGGGGGATCCAGGCACTCGACGTACATCTGCCCGACGATATTCTTTGCCGAGGCGAGATCGGAGCCCAAGATCCAGTCTGCGTTGACGTAGAAGGTTGTCCGGGTACACATGGCCTCTTTTTGATGCTGTCGTCTCAGCGCATCTGCTTCGAGCATTGCAGTGCCGGCGTGCGCTGACAGACACGAACTCATGCCTGGGATGGGACTGCGGCTTTGGTGATCGGCTTCAGACGGCTTCGCCTTGTTGCTTCTCCCATCCGAGGGTGCAGTGCGTTGAGGCGCACCAAGATTATTCATGTCGAGGTTGGGGTATTGAAGATGGTGGTTTCTCCAAGTAAAACGCCTCTGCAGTGTATGATGAACGCCGCCTGTTGTAGCTCAAGGGCGGCCCAAAAGAAATACAATCTGGAGATGTTGGGGACAAGAATGCAGACTCGCTTTGTTTGGGTGACGCGTGGATGTTTCGAGATGGAAGAGAAACGCGGTGAGAGAGAGAGAGAGAGAATGTTTGCGCGTGTGGGTAAAAGGCAGGAGGAAGTGTCAACACGCTCGATCGCTCACCAAGGTTGTAATGAATGCAGGTGAAGATCAAATGACCTAGGCACCTAGAAAAAGAAGATTAAAACCGGGACGCGTTTGATGGCGAGGTGAGAGATGCAGAATGCCGCAAAGCGAAAAGAACGAATAGGTCCGAGTTGAAAGAAACAGAGTGAGAATCATGGAGAAGAAAGAGAGTATTATGAAACGAATGCAAGTGCCCTAAATCGTATTTGCCTGCAAGATATATGGCACTTTTAGCCAGTGCTCGCCGGCTGGCAGACGAGTTGGTGCATTGCCGTGTTTGCCAGTGCCGACACGTTTGAAGGGTGAAGGCAGATTCTATTATGTCGTGAACAAATCTTGCTTCAAAAAGAACCGACCTGGTAGACTCCTAGGTAGCTGGGGGTCACGATGCCGAGCTCACTCCTCAGCTAAACGTCTCATCGACAACAAGGAAATCCGCCGTATACTGAAACGATCAGTTGAACAGTTCGGATCGATTTAAGAATGCTTTGTGGCAGACTGAGGTTATTTCTGTAGCTTTGTGTCAAGTTATGTTTACATGCCGAAGCTCCCTCTAACAGCACTATCCGTAACTCACTCCAACATTCAATCCGACAGTGCAGCCTGACAGCCAGATCCTCGAGATGCAGTCTCTCTGCATCAAAATGGATAGTCTACCCCAAAGCTCAAGGCGACGCGGGCTCTGGGGCATCATCCTTCATATCCGGCACCCACCCCTTGGGCCTCTCACTCCCCCTCACAACAAGCCCATACCCCAACCTCTCAACCTTCTTTACACTCTGCCTCATCGCGCCAATCTTTCCCCTCCAGTCCTTTGTCGGTACATCAGGAAGTATCTCGAAGGCACACCCCAGCTCTTGGATATCGCCCATGATGTTGCGGCCCCCACGGCCCGCCAGCTCACCCGTCTGCGCCGTCGTCACAGTCGCAAAACGCATCAGCTCACCAAAGAGGTCGAATACTCCGTACATGTAGTCGTTTGAGGTCAGCGCAATATCCGGGGGCATGGTGGTCTGCATCTCTGTTGGCGTGATGAGCGTCTGGTGGCGCAGGTAGTGCGCGAAAGAGAGGGCCTCGACAAACTCCTCGAGGCACCTCAACGGAGACGTGTAGCGGTAGCGGTTGACGTTTTGGAGATCTGGGGCGATGCCGCTCAGGAGTTTGGCGATTTCTTCGAGGCGCGTGTCCATGTCTTGCTGGATGTGAGGCGGGAAGTCTTTGTTGAGATTTTTGACTCTGTAGTGAGTGTGAGCTATCGTATCTAGAGTATCAAAAGGCGTTCAAACTGTGGCTCACCTCTGCAACGCAAAAATGCTGCAACAATGTTAGATAGTGTCTCAGCCCTCAGGATAACCCGTCAGAACTTACATCTTCTTACTCTGCGCCGTGACATCTCGCGACGCCTTCACAATCCTCTCCCGGCGATCATGGTGCTCATCAAGCTCATCACGGAACCCTTCAAACATGTCATGGAACCTCCCCCGCGGCGCCGCGCTCTTAGCACGAGCGTTACCGTCGCGGTCTCTCTTAACACCGCCCGACATTGTAAGCGCCTTGAAGTCTGCTCGAGGTTGAGTTGCTGTAGAGAATACCAGGGCTTTTTGCTGGTTGATGATGTCGGAGCACGGTTCAAGGCGGGTCCAGATCTGTTAGTGCCGGGTTTGCAGGGATGACGTTGAAATTGTTAGTTTCCCATTTCGGCGAGCCTGGCTTGTGCCCCAAATTTGGAACTTTCCATAAATCACGTCGACAACCGGACTATTTGTGGCCGGCAAAGGACAGTTGCGAGACGTGAATATGTTTGCCTGATGCAAATTATTCCATAAACAGAAGAGAAAATCTCTCTATTTCAAGTCATGCTCGAGCTTGGCCGCAAATCACAGTCTCTCGGTCGCTAAATCACATCACCGCCATCTGTCCTCATCAGGGCCATCACATCAGGCTTCTATACGGCCTCAAACATTCATCATGACTTCCATTACCCCTCTTCTTCGTACAACTCCCCTATTCTCCATAGCCCTCCTGCTCCGTGCTGTTCTCCTCCTCTACGGCTTCTATCAAGATGCCCACTCCGCCCTCAAATACACCGACATTGACTACTTTGTCTTCACCGACGCTGCCCAGTACCTCGCATCAGGCTCATCTCCCTACGACCGCGATACGTATCGCTACACGCCTCTTCTAGCCTGGCTTCTCCTCCCCACCGTCAAGTTCCCCGCCTTTGGAAAGCTCGTCTTTGCCACGGCAGATCTGCTGGCGGGATGGCTCATGCTGCGCGTGCTGAGGCGGAGGGGCATGGATGAGGCGACGGCGGGAGGCTTTGCCGCGCTGTGGCTCTGGAATCCGATGGTGGCCACTATCAGCACCAGAGGAAGCTCAGAGGGCTTGCTGGGTGTCTTGACCATGGGGCTGCTGTGGGCTGTCGAGAGGAAGAGAGTCAGTCTTGCGGCTGTCATCTTGGGGATTTCAGTGCACTTCAAAATCTATCCCTTCATCTACGCGCCGGCTATCGTCTGGTGGATGGACGATGAGCGCTTTGGCAAGCGGAGAAAGACTACATCTAGACCTTCTTCTGCGATTGAGGTGCTTACGAGGTTCTGCTCTCCTGAACGTGTTAGGCTTGCTCTCGTCAGCCTTGCCACTTTCATGTGCTTGAATCTCCTCATGTACTCCATGTAAGTGTCGTTCACCTCTAGAAACGGAGGTCTACTAACATCTATCAGCTATGGTACACCATTCCTCATCCATACATACTTCCATCACGTCACACGGATAGATCATCGTCACAACTTCTCTCCCTACAATGTCCTTCTCTATCTCACCTCTGCCACACCCGCCAACTCATCTGCTTCCTTTGGTATCGAGTCACTCGCATTTCTCCCGCAGCTTCTCCTCTCTTGTGTTCTCATACCTCTCGCCCTCGCCAAGCGCGATCTCGCGACTGCCATGATGGCCCAGACGTTTGCATTTGTCACCTTCAACAAGGTCTGCACATCCCAGGTAAGACAGCGTGTCATGAGATCCCAACCATTATCCATCGACCTACTGACTGTCATGTGTAGTACTTTCTCTGGTACATGGTCTTCCTTCCACTCTACCTCCCTAATTCGTCTTTGCTACGGAACCCCAAGCTCGGCATCTCAGCTCTGCTTCTCTGGGTTGTTACTCAGGCTGCATGGTTGCAGCAGGGCTATCAACTCGAGTTTCTCGGCGTGAGCACCTTCTTCCCGGGTCTGTGGCTGGCTTCACTAGGCTTCTTCCTGGTCAACTGCTGGATTCTGGGGATCATCATCAGCGACGGAGCTCAAGCGCCTCAGTCCGCTACTTCTTCTGTCAAGGCTCATCTCGAATGATGTGGGCCTCGTGTATCATGAGTCTACTCTTGCACGATGTGAATAGACAGATGTCACCATCAGTGGCAATACAATACCCACGCATGTTCAACTGAGTGGAAACACCTTGTTTAGACAAAAGTTTCATCAATTATAGCATCAGATCACAAAACTCTTAGAGGGTATCTAGAGACTTATAGCCCTATCCGACTAATTACCTCGCCTGGCTCTCTTTCGTTGTGCCTGGTCAGTCTTCAACAGATGCCGCGCAAATTCTTTCCAGATACCCAGCCTTGCCTGCTTATTCCATGGATCCATGCGCCCAGAAACTCCCCGCAAAGTCCCGTTCCGTCCATCTCCTGGGTATGAGTTCATATTAACAGCTTCTTTTCAGCCGTTGCTCCCAGCCTTGAACGCCTTATGAAAATGAAATGAATGTGAATGATATCCCGGGCGCAGATTCGAAATCAGATAATGGTGTAGCAAATTCCTCCTCGTGGCTGTTCCAACAACCTCGCAGTCAAAAGCCCAGTCCAGGTGGGTTATTGAATGCTCATGCCCGTTGCAAGAGATCGATAGTTGGATAGTTTCAACGAAGTGATTCGGGTTTTTGGGTATTCAGGCGTGATGACCATTCTGCCGTCCTTGTTGTAGACGATGTTGCCAAAAGATTCACTCAGTTCTGTAAAAGATGCATTGGGTCGAACGCGGCCAATCTCGGCCAGGATCCTTTCACTCCAGACGCCAGAACAGTTCCCGTTGTGCATCAAAAAGTAAGGATTGAGAGGAGGCAATACGGAGTCTATGTCCAAATTAGCTATTAGTTCGGGGCAGAAGGGAGTGAGCAACATACCCAAATCAACAAATCGGATCCTCAGGTAAACCAGCTCTTTCAACTTTTCGAGAGATCGGATCGCAGACACCACCAGTTTCTCAAACGCATCAATGAACCCCATATCTTGTATCCCAGAGCCCGACTCATGGAAGCTAGTCATGTGACGGCAGCAGTTCTTGACCGTCAAGTCGATCGATTTGAGCCTCGAGGTTCGGGAATCCGTTGATCGTATCGCCATTTCGAAAAAGTGGTGACAGACACGCCCGGTATAGGCAAAGTGTTCTAACGAGGGCAGTGCCTCGGCCATTCTCACGCAAATGTGAGTCTTTTGCACGACTTTGGAGTAAAAGGCCGGCATAATCCCTTCCCGTCGGTAGTCGCTCTCAAGGCACATACTAAGATTGGTGATATGACGGGGTAGCTGAGGCAGAAATTCTGACATGGTGATATAGGTCTTGGACTTTGGTTTACTATACGCGCTTTGCCACTCAACGAGAGATGGTAACGCATCAAGCACAGTTGCGAAATCTTGATCATCCCTCATGAGGTTCCATTGGCCCCTGGTCACGAGCGTCTGCACCGATTCGAGAATAGGAAGCGATTTGTAGATAGCCGGGTCGATCCTCTGCTCCGGAAAGTGGAGGACTCTGGGTGCTTTGCGACGCTCGCCGCCTTCGAGCGTCAAGACTCTGGCTTGAGGCAAGGCTTGAGCAACAAAGTAGAATACCTGCTCGAGAGTGCAGTTATTACCAGGCAGTGTGTAGGTTGCGTTTGTAAGTCCTTCCATTGTCACAGTCGGTAGTGTCAGGGTATTTGACAACGCAACCGGGCCGTATGTTGGTTGGAAGACTGGAAACCAAATCTCGATGTGTTTGACATAGAACTGAAGATGTTCGTTCAGGGCAAGGTGTAACATGGCATCATCGAGGCAGTCAATGGTCGCTTTTAGCTTGAGGTGACGATACAGTCGTTGTTGAACGAGGATGCGCCAGATGTCGCTCACAAGAGCTAGCTCGGTCAGCTCTCTCCTCCTGGAATGCCTCAGAGCAGTGCCCCATCTCTTTG
The DNA here is from genome assembly GCA_013266195.1 of Fusarium zealandicum. Taxonomy (NCBI): domain Eukaryota; kingdom Fungi; phylum Ascomycota; class Sordariomycetes; order Hypocreales; family Nectriaceae; genus Fusarium; species Fusarium zealandicum. The sequence goes on along the minus strand of JABEYC010000676.1, from coordinate 23,133 downwards.
TGATGCTTGACACGGCCATCGAGCTCCGCGAAGTAGACGAAACCCGATAGCCGAACAGGTGATCCAAGATGGCCTCGTGGACCTCGATCGGTAGTTGATTGAAGTCGGTGACGGGGCGCGGGAGAGACACGGGTTCGTCGTCAAGGGCGGCAAGCGAGCCTGTGGCGGGCTGCTCGTCGGCATCGTAGCTTGAGTCTCCAAAGCAGCATGGTTTTGAGTGTCGTCGGTCTGGATGGGGAAACGGCGTACTGCTGGGTCTCGTCGGAGGAACAAAGTCGGGACCTTTGGCTTGATCATGGGGCGGGCTGGACGAGCCAGGCGAAACGGGATTAGAGGCGGTATTGAGCAGGCCCGTCATCATAGACGAAGCCATGATGGAGGCGAATTCAGTGTCCGAGTCTGCATCGTCATCGTCACGGTGGTTGTGGCGATCGTTTCGGCGTGATGAATAGCCATCCCGTATCGGCAGCAGAGCAGATGGAGAAATGCAGGTTGTACAGGGCGTACGGGGGACGCTATAGCCGTCGTCGGCGGTATCCATGGGCTCGCCGATGGGGTCGCCCATATCGAAATCGGCTGATGGTTCAGGGTTCTCCATAAGAAAGCTACAAGGCCGGCTCGTAGTGCATATCAGAGAGGATCAGCCCGGAGCGGAGGACGAGGGACGATGCACGATGGTTGAGATGGATCGCGGACGTAAGACGAGAGAAGAGGAGGAGAAAAGAAGCAGACGCTCAAGGCCCAAGGGTCAAAGTTTACAGCACAGAGATAAGTCGCCGAGGGATGAGAAACAGGTGACTTTAGGATTGCCAGGGAGGGGGGAATCGCAATCAAAAAAAAATAGGACCCGGGAAACCAGGGTCGAGACTTGAGAAGGGAACAAGTAAATACTAAGGTAAATTGCGGAACGAGAGGAGGACTGCTTAGACACCAAGATAGCAGGAGAAGAAGAAGAGTAAGAAGAAAAGAGGGAGTGGAGGGAATGAGAGAGAGGATGAGCAAAAAGAGAGCGGCAAAGACGAGCCCGTTGAGTGGGAGGCGTTGATTAGCAGCAAAAGGGCCCCCTCTCCCCTCTTTGATTCATGCAATTAATGGATTCTTTGACGGATTTCTCCTCCCCCTACTACCAAAGAAAGCCGGGCCCTGTGCACCCGCTGTCATTTGTGCCAGGGAACTGCCGCTCCAGCTTGTGCACTGCCCGGCAGCTTATGTATTATGATGCGGCTTCCATGGATGCATGTGTCCTGGTGATCCCTGACGAGGTGGCAGTGGTAGTGACGAGATAAGTTTACAGGCCCGGACTTGCCCACGAGCACCCAAAAACTGTGTGATCCTCGGCAAAAGGCAGCTGGGCGCGTGACAGCTTGCGCCTAACCCGGCCGAATACGTTATCAGCATGAGCATCCAGAGAATACCACTTTACGCGCTGCCACGACAGATGGTGCTTGTTGTTGATAACGCTGCCCTGCTGCTTTGTTATCAAAATAGAGGGTCGCGTGCTTAGCGGGGCGGGGAGGCTTCCATGCAGATTACCCATCTCCACACTCTGAGGCATGTGGAAAGCTGGATGGAATTGTGGATGTTACCGGCAACGCCTGGCGCTCCATAGCAACACTAACAACAAAGATCATGGACAACCAGTAGCAGCCCAGCTACGGCGAGATTGACCTGAGAACCGTCTTGTGATGATTCTACTTACCATGGTCAGTGTCGGTCGTCTCTGGTATCACTTCATCAGGCTCGTCGGCCAATACGACCAGTCAACGTGGACATGGCCAGACGTGATCCAAACTTCAGCCCAACGCTTGTCCAACGACGCTACAGATACACCACTGACTCGAGGTGAGTTCAGGCAGCATGGCATCAACAATCGAACACATCATTCGGGCCTCACAAAAACACACCACCCTGTCAGCCTGTCAAGACGCAAGTTCAGACTCATATTACACCCCATCCTGGACTCCCACAACCCACAGGATCAAACATAATGCGAAGTATTAGGGATGAGCCCCCTGCAAGACCCTGCGGCTTGTAATTCGCTAGCGCCGCGCCATGATCGATCCGCTGGTCTGTTCTCAGCATGGGCTTTGACAGGCTATCGCCTCGCTAATAAAGACCATTTCCCGAGCTCATTCCAGACGGGCTCGGTTGGAGAGCAACCAGATGAGGCTAATATCAGGAGGGAAATACGACTGACAACCTTGGATATGAAAATGAGACACTGACTACAAGTAACTTTTGGCCTTGATAGTGCTGCTTCTGTCTGACCAGCCAGTCTCTCGAGTCCATTTCCAGAGACGTTCCAAGTGCACACGCATGGTTTCATATGTATCCATCATCAACAAGACCCAAATTCCGACAGTCCAAGGAATGGTCCCCGGCTTACCTTTAGAAATGAAATCATTTACCCTATTCCATTTAGAATTCACTCTACGCAAAATGCGGAACTCAGCGTATCTTGAATTCTCATACATCAGTTAAAATTTCATTTCGGTAAATATATTTCATACTCCCAAGTTAGGAGCTCTAAAGAACGTCAAGTAACGAAGTCTACGACCGGCTCCCTTTCACCCAGTCCCTAACCTCACTTTCAAGCCGTAATTCCACATCAAATAAACACACGTAAACACACTGAAAGATACCAAGGCTCTGTTCCCGGTCACAAATTTCAAGAGATGCAAGACTCATGTTATCCTTGACTAGCTTATACAAAAGATCAGATTAGAGCAGTGCACTCAGTTCCCTACATAAACGGCAATCAAAAGACCTCCCGAATATGGAGCTGTTGACGTCCTGAAACCGTTTCCAGGATCCTCCAGGTAAGCCTTCAAGTCCCGGTATCCCGTCTTTGCTGCGATGAAATTATCAACCACAACCATTGACCCGACCTTGAGATACGGATGGACCAGCCTGAGCGCTGGTAGAGCTAGAGGAGTCCAGACTTCAGTTTGTCAGTCTCTCCTTACAAGTTCATCTCTTTGGATATCTATGACTTACTATCAAGCAGCAAAAAGTCGACTTGTTGAGGCAAATCAGTCTTGAGTGTCTCTCGCAAATCTCCCTCCCTCAAGTCAATAAACTTTTCGACATCGTCTCCGGCAACCTTCCAATGCTCGCGAGCCTTGGCAGCCTTGCTTGGCTCGTTCTCTGTGCCGATAACCTTGCCGCGAGCAGGATCTGACCCGGCGTTCTGGGCTACTGCGAGGGCTAGGTATATAGTGCTGAGGCCGAACGAGGTTCCCGCTTCTACAACATAGCGAGCGCCAGAGGACCGAAGAAGGAGATAGACAAGTGCACACTTGTCAGGGTCCAGGGCCACGAACTTGTCGAGAGCGGTCGAGGCGGGACCGTCGGTGCTGACATATGGGGGCTCATCGAGGGCTTGCTTGTGCAGGTCGCGGAGGAGATCCAAAGTGCGGGGACTGGCGGCAATAGAAGCCAGTGTGGTTTCAATGATGGAGTAATCTGGCATTTTGATATCCGTTTTGTTGGACATACACGAAGCAAAGGCCGGGTTGGGAATACTGTACAAGCTTGAGTAGTGCCGATGGTGCCTTTTATGCTCTGGTCTGATCCTTCAGTGAGTCTACGGGAGGCCGATGAAGCGCTCAACTCCGAGGAAATGACCAATTGTAGAAAGGAAACGCGATCAGTACCCCGCACGTTACTCTCCGTCTCCGTGATCGCACACTTGTCCGTCTGTAGCCTGGTTTATCCAGGGAAACAGGGTTGTATCAGGGTACAGGAGCGTGTAAGTGACTCTTGTGGTAACTTCATGTGTCCGGTTCGGGATTGGAAGCCAAGTGGCTTTTGCCGTTGACAAATCCATATACTGCTGCCTTCATCAGTGCAATATGGCCCTTGCATGAGAAACCGTGCACACTATTAGAAACATGAAAATTCGACCTTACGATTGGGGGACTGAGTTGCTTGTTGTGAGTCATAACTACGTGCTGTTTCGTTTGCTCTATGCCGATTACGTTCATAACTTGATATGGATGTGAGTCAAACCCTCAGCCTAGATGATCGCTCACTAATCGACATACTTCGCTGGGACATGGTCAAGTTGGTTACAAAAGCTATTATCTGCACAAGTCATAATATACCTTGAAACAAACACAATATGTTTTCCCAGATACTTGATCGAAGGTTATCTCATTGTGATTATTGATCTGGTATAAGACAATGCACAGCATATGCAGTTCCATCTCTCAAGCATGGAATTCGCTCACACGTTAACAAAGTGCCAGTGCCTCCCTCTTAACGTGAGAAATACTGAAAAGAATTACTTGGAGTTTACCCAGACTTAAGTTCAATCCTAGTGTTGTTCGAACCGGGGTGTGACCGCACGATGCCGGTTCCGTTTGGTTTTTATGGCCGCGGTTGATTAATCTGATGGATCATGTCAAACTCGTGGGTAGATCAGCCAGTACTCATAGTGATATTGAAAGCAGTTGGCGGTAGGAAGAGAAATCATAAGAATACCATCCAGTGACTTCCTATTCCTGGTGTCTATCAGTCTCACGGGTCTTGTTGAGCCAGTGTTGCTGGAAGTTTCTAAACTAACAACAAATACATACCCAGAACCTCTTAGTACAGAAGAAAGTTTGTAACGAAACTCATTGACATATTACCTCTAGTTTGAACAATCTTGTTTACTTCCATCCATGTTTATATGCCAACCCCCAGCAACCTGAAGTACCCTGTAGTGTGACTTCGCGCCGGATCAACGAAACGCTAGAATCGGCAGTGTTGCATCACATGATACTTAGCCAGACAGGGAACCACTAGATAATGATTAGGGCAACAGTAAAACAGCGAATTTAGATACGATGCTACCTACTGAGGTATGTGAGCTGATGAGACAAGCTAGGGGTGGGTGCACGGTGAAAGAAGCATGTCACTACCAGTTTCACGCTTGACGCTCAACGTATATTGGAAAATCACTGCGGACTTATGTGAACATGTCTTGAATCTTGACTCATTGATAAACTGAGAAACATTTGTGAAGATTGATCTTGTTTCCATATATACCCACATCACAGCCCTACATTGTTTGATGTTTGGAACCCTTGGGTATCAAAGAGTTGGCTGATCTTGACTTGACTAAATCAACTCTAAAATCGAGGTTTGCGGATGATTTTCCAAGGAACCAACTTGGAGGTTCAGTCACAAGTGACCCATTGAGCGTGTGTCGTGATTGCAGAACGCTCCGGCTTCGGGGAACAGGCATGACGGGGTCAAAGTGGACTCATGTTGAGTCACGTGCAAACTTCAAGAGTTCACAGTCCCGGGCATCTCGACCAAGTACTTACCTACGTACCTTAGGTAGCCTAGTTAGAAACATGAATATTAATAAGATCAATGAAACAGTTACAGATATAGTCGTGTGGTCATATGCGCGCCTCGTAACGCATCGTGTTTTCTGTGCTGTGAGAGACGGGAATTTTAGGTATGGTTACAAGGGCCGTAGGAGCGCCAAGCGGGTCGAGATGAGACAAGAGAATTATGCGAGATCCAGGCCGCGATGGATCGCTCTGTTTAGTAGATGTGTTTTTTCCTCCAAGTTTCATAGGGTCGCATCAAACATGTCGGAGCGAGATTTGCTTTGCGTGCTGTCCTTGACAATATTGATCGTCTGGGCGGGGAGGAAGGCGCATGATCTGCGAGGCCCCTTCCGCCCAATGCCTCGATGCCATCCTAGCTTCCAAGATCTTCAGAGATCGTGCGCTTGATTCACTGCTACCTTTACCAAATCCCCCCCCCCGACGAAAGAGGCTATTCCCAAGCCCAGACCCGACATGGTTCAGCGTACAAAGACAAACCGAAGCAAGGTCTTCTCATGTTTCAACGGCGCAGATTTGGATTCCTCGCTTCGCATTATCGCATAATTAACGAAAAAAGAAAACCTCCCGCTCAAGGTTCAGGGCACAGACTCATCGAGCCCCCTGTTCGCTATCTCTTTCAAGAAGATGGATTGCTTAATTCAGCGTCAAGTCCGCTGCACCCCGGGTCCCCCATGTCTCGAGGCCAGCTCGCTGGGTCTTGGAACAGAGCCACATTAGCCACACCAGAATTCGATACAGCTACCATCGATCCCCGGCCTCCTTCGAGACACGGCTGGTCCGTGATCTGCGTGACATCCCGGCCGGTCGTCGGCCCTCGAGTCCAGTTCTGGACTGACAAAACAACCCCCCGAACCTGGTTCCCTGGCAGCCCTGGATGTCGACGGTGAGCGGCCCAAGCTTGTGCTGGACTCGGCCCTAGACGAGACACAAAGTGATTTCGTAAGACGCATTAAACAAAGCAGAAACTTGACATAGGTAGGACGAACCATGATTCAGGGACAAGACGGCGCTTCGGATCGGCATGAACAAGGAGCGTTTGGGGCATCAGGCGCCGCGTAGCGGGATCACGCAAGAGCCAACCAAATGTGTTTGTGTCTGGCAGCTCTAGACGCCAGAGGTCAGTGTCGCTGGTTTCAAATCTCGGCCGGGCAGTTCCAGGGGCCCCAAGCGCCGATTCTTTGGCTGTTTCCAGTGAGTGGACCCTCGACTTGGCATCGAAGTGACATCCAGGATGGATTGGGCTCGACGGCCGCCAGTTGCACCCTCACAACCACCAAGACTTCTCAAACCAGGGGCGCAACGGTCCTGGTGTTATTGCCAATGACGCTCCCATCTGAGGCCTCGGCATGATCGACAAGGCATTTCATGAAGGACGTCGGATTCCGATTTGGTCGCCACACAGAGCCACGAGATGGCAAGATCAGCAGCCGAAAAAGAAAAAGAATGGACATGTTGAAAATCTCATGGTTTACCCCTGGGTAAGAATGGATTTGGCCTCAGGACCGGTCTGCCGCTATCAGCACTCAAAGGACCACCGACCCCAGGAGTCAGACTCTGACGCGCCGGTTGTTGGTTGACTCTGACGATGCTGGATTGGCCTGGTCTGATTGGCGGTACTGGGCTGGTACCGCGGTTGTGGATATCGACAATAGCTTCTCTCACCCAACGCTTTGCCTGCTGACGACAGCAAGAAAAGGCCGCGAAACCCATGAGCAACTGTCGCAGTCATGTTCCCCGTGACAGACGTGAGAAACAACAATCAGACGTGGCAGACCAATCAGACCTGACCGTATGCTAGCTGTTCTCACAATCACAGACACAGGTAGCACGGGCTCAAGGCAATTCTGGTTTCGACACCTGCCAACTGCTACTGCAAGCGTCCCAGATTCCCTTGGAGTTTCGAGATGCAACGTCTCGACCTCTTCTGCCGGCGTGTACGATGCAAATAGGCAAGACGCCCGCAGAAATGCGGAATCTCGTCGGCTTCCAGTGCGCTCCAAGGGGCGTCGGATAGAAGCCAGCGCGTTTGACTTGGCGTCGACTCTCCGACCATGGTCGCACGTATTGATACACTAAACATATCCACGCCCCTGGTCCCTGACGCCGGAGCCCTGCATCTACGGCCCCTAGCGCCTCGACCAAACGTTGTCCCCGCCGTGGATCTTGCGGCTCTCTCTCCTGGCTGCACTTGTTGGCCTGGAGCCACCAGTCAGAGAGCGTCGTCTCGTCTCGATCTATTGTTCGATTTCTCCTATTAAACCGGGCCACCCTGCCCGCTCTCTTTGCGCTGCTGGACGGCTATTCTCATTCTATTGTTCGGGCTTCTTCTATTGTGAAAGACGTCTCTTTTAGTCTTTCAGTTATTTTCTTGTTCATCCTTTCCCTTGTTTCCCTTTCCTTCTTGTGCTGCTAGTCAGTTTCTTAATCACCCTCCTTTCATTGTTCTCGAACAGTGTATCGCGAACTCGCCAACATCAAGCATTCTTTACTGACATATTTCGAGAGGAGCGTTGAACGTCCGACTCTTCTTTGACCTCTCTTTATTACTTTGTCGTCCGAGACTCACCTTTCATTACTCGACTCTGTGCTTATTAGACGATCCGAGCATCTTCCTGAGTGAAACGGCTGGAACCAGTTCACTACTCTCTTTCGAGCATATTCATAACCGACTACGAAAGGAATCATCAAACCATCATCATGGCGCCTTTGAAATCTTTCTTCGCTTCCCTGCTCCTTCTGGCACCTTTCGCCGCCGCCGCTCCGCTCAACCTGTCCGAGAGCTTCAAGGACTTGGCCGAGAGCATCCCCGACGACCTGGCTGACGACCTCGGTGAAAAGGTTGGAATCAGTTCTTTCCTTCGACCCTTGCTCGCGAACCCGGACGCCCTAAACATCATTCCTAACCGGTATATTGTTGTTTACAACGACACTTTCGACGATGATTCCATTAGTGCCAAGGAGGCTTCCTTTGCCCTCGCCGTCAAGAAGCGGAATCTCAACAAGCGCAGCTCTGTCGGCCACCTGCTTTCCACCGAGATCAACTCATTCAAGCTGAACAAGTGGCGTGCCATGTCACTCGATGCCGACGACATGATGGTTCAAGATCTCTACAACACGGACGAGATCGCCTACATCGAGGCCGATACCCACGTCCAGCTCAACAGTGCCATCGCACAAGTCAACGCACCGCCCGGCCTCAACCGTCTCTCTCACACCAACCCTGATGACAAAACCTACGTGTTTGACGACTCAGCTGGTGAGGGTATTGTGGCATATGTGGTTGATACTGGCATCAAGACATCCCATACCGAGTTCGAGGGCCGAGCTGTTTTTGGAGGCAACTTCATTAATGATGTTGTACGTGAGACCCTGATTCTTTGTGTGTTTTTGTAGGAACCTGTTAAACTAACTCGTCATAGGATGACGACGAGAACGGCCATGGCAGCCACGTTGCTGGCACCATTGCAGGTGCTACTTTTGGCGTTGCCAAGAAGGCTACCCTTGTTGCTGTCAAGGTTCTGGATGCCACTGGCGGTGGCAGCAACTCTGGTGTTCTCAGGGGCATGCAGTTTGTCGTTGATGACGCCGAGAAAAGGGGTAAGAAGGGCAAGGCTGTTATGAACATGTCTTTGGGTGGTGATTTCTCCGAGGCCATCAACCGTGCCATCGAGGCTCTCTTCAAGGCCGGTATTGTCCCTGTTGTGGCCGCTGGTAACGAGAACGTAAGTGAAGGAAAGACGCTATCCAGCAGAGCAGAGCTAACAAAAGCACAGCGAAACACCGCCTTGACTTCCCCTGGCTCTGCCCCTAACGCTATCACGGTCGGCGCCATTGATGGCACGAACGATCAGCGAGCCCCTTTCTCCAACTTTGGCTCCGACGTTGACGTCTACGCTCCCGGTGTCCAAGTCCTCAGTGTTGGAATTGACTCTGACACTGCTACCGCTTCCTTGAGCGGTACTAGCATGGGTATGTTTTACTCTGCAACACGTTCTGACTATTTTCATGCTGACCTGTTTCCACAGCCTCTCCCCATGTCGCTGGTCTGGCTGCCTACCTCATGAGCTTCCAGAGCATCACTGACCCTGCGCGCGTCACCGAGCTTGTCAAGAGCCTCGCCAAGCAGAGCGGTGCCCGGGTTCTCAACAACGTCAAGGACACGACCGACCTCATCGCCAACAACGGCAACCAATAGAATCAGCATCAGCAGCAAAAAGGGAAAAAGGAGGGACAAGAGAAAGGAGGAAAGTTTACACGAAGGATATTTCAGGGATAATTGGCTAGCCCACCTACGTACGAACCTGAATATTTTCATGCCTCTTCTATGTGTATATGTAATATCTAGACAACTAGGCGCATTTTGTACTGGCTTTTGTTCATGCACACTGGGGAGTTAACCTCTGGATTGGGCTGCAAAGCGGGTAGGATAGACAGTGCTTGGCATTTAGAACTAGACATTTTGAACAAGCCTTGACTTGCAAGATTGACGGCTTCCGCGCAGCTCGGATCATGGATGGCTAAGTGAGGCAAGCTGGACATGCATAACTCGGAAGATTGTTCTGCCAAGTCTGCATGTGAGGCCTCACAAGGCCATGCCCACGATGTAACCCTTCGACGCGGGACCAGTACCCCCTTGAGGAAAGATTGACTTTACCTGCACATTATCAGATTCAACTAAGATCTGCAAGGCAACAGGGTACTGTATAAAAGGCGAAACTACTCCTAAACACTCGTCTCGTTCACCAAGACCCATTCAACTGAGGCTGATAGGGCAGGTCACGTCTCTAAAATAAGGCAGCATAATCGTCACACACGGATTGGCAGATGGTTCATGGGTATGTTTGCTCGCCGCCGTTTGTCCATCATCCCGCAGAGAGGGAGATGAACTTGTGGCGCGTCCTCGTCGTAAGACGGATGCTGAAAGCAAGGGGTGTTTGATATAAGCACTTCTTCGGCACAACCACAGTCATGAAAAGTCTGGGTTGCAATTTGACATCCGTGCTGGAAGGGTTTGTTTGAACAGAAAGGGGAAACGACAATGGCTGCACACACCAGGTCAACGAGGAACTGGGCGACACTTGAAACGCAGCATGCGCTGCGTGGCGCTGCTGCTTGTAGTATTAACAAAGTATATGGCCCAGCTGCAAGGCGGCGCTAAGCTGGGCTTGATCCACTTCAGAGGATCTGGGTTAAGAGTGTTATGTACGTTAGGTAGGTATCGTGAGAAAGAATAGTGGCATCAAGCGTAAAAAACAACGCAACTCGACCGGCGGAATATAGTGCTACAATTCGTCATGACCCGTAATCAAAGGCTTTGCCTTTTCGCTGCCTGGGAGGAAGACGCTGGCTTCCTTAAAGATGTTGTCGAACCTGGCGCCAAAGAACCAGGCGGTTCCAATCTGCAAGATGGTGAGTAGTTGCCGACATGTTTGCAAGGGAGATATACGCACCATAAGCCCTGAAATGCAGATCAAGCTCACAATGACAACGCCAAACAGGACAACAGCCTCGCCAGGGTCCATTGTGGGCTCCTTCTTCTCCCTCTGGCTGTTTTCCATGTTGAGCCTCTTGGGATCTTGTCGAGGAAAAAGGGTTTCGATAAATTGCTCAATCTGATCATGGTTAGCAAAACAACTACAAGCAAAAGGTACCAAAGTAAACGTACCTTTGCGCACTGCGCACTGATGGCCAGGTAGTTGGGGTCTCGGGGGTCGTTCTTTTCGTGGATTCGTCGAGCATATCTTTTGAAGACATCACACACTGTGACGAGGTTCTGAGTGCACTCGAACATGATCTTGCAGGCATCGCCCTTTGTGATCTTGACGTTCTTGACGAGGACGTCGGGATTTCGGAATACGAGTTCCAGGGTGGCAATGGCCATGCCTTGGGGAATGGCGACAAAGTTAAAGACACTCTGGTCCTTGATGCCAGCCATGTAGAAGAGGCACTCCTCAGCATGCTTGAGAGCGTCGAGGACCATGTCAGAGACACACTCAAGAGCCTTTGTTTGCTGCCTGGGGTCAAAGAGGTCCTCCCACTTGTCCACGTGCTTGCTCCAGATCTCCTTGGGGTACCACCTTCGGCCGTCTACCCAGTCTTCGTGGATATCTCGGATGATGTTGGTCTTTTGAAGAAACTGTCCCATGGACTCGGTAAGGGAGGGGCGCTCAGCCAGCTTGGGGTTGGCAAGTTCACCGGTGACGAACAGGCGTGTCAAGCCCTCGCCGACGAGACCAGCGACATAGTGACAGTAGAGCTCGTACTCTTCAATCGTCTGCACCCCGTTCTCGATCATTTCTGTATTTTGAGCGTAGTCGGCCATACCGTTGCCCATCTTCAACGTCATATCCTTGATGATGTCAAGGTAAGGCTCCTTGATCTTTCTAAGCTCGGCGACGACAACGTCAAAGTGCTCGAGCAGCTCTCTATCCTTCTCCTTGCTGTCATGGAACTGCCAGCCTTCTTGCAGCATTGTGTTGTGGAACTCGCGGAGAAGAGGGACCTTTGTGTCGAGAGGAATTGTCATGTCATCCTCGATGGTATCGAGACCACGGAGGACAAGGTAGAATAGGGTGATGGGGACGAGAAGCTCATGGTTAAGCTCTTGGATGACGGCCGCAAAGCTGCGGCTCGTCATATCGAGGTAGCGGAAACATTCTTGCAGCTCGGGGGACTCCTTGTTGGTATTACGAGTGTGGACGGGATCATGCCAGACCTTCCTGGACTGAGGCGTTAGTTCTTGGTCCTGAGAGAGGGCGGCCAGTCTCTGCGAGAAGAGGCCGGCTGCAGAGAGTAGACATACCATTGGATAATGGACCGAAGCTGGTTCGGGTGGATGAGATAGTAGAGGGCACCCATTTTTGCGGCGTAAGCGTGAGGGGGAGGGAGGCAAGGAAAGCGGCTGTGAGATGATGAAGAGTGCGCAGGCACAACAAGAGTCCAACTCAGACGCACGCGGGGAGTGGGAGGAAGCAACGATTTATGCCAATTGCAACCGTTAACCCTGGGAGCGTCGATTTGCTGTCGCTCGCCATCAAATTGTGTGAGAAATGGAAGAGAGAAGATGGGATGGGATGGGAGAGGACAGAGCAGAACTAGGACACCCTCCGCTCCGGGTAAATCCACATTTGCAGGAGCTCATTTCTTGCTTGTGGAGGTGGCTGATCCTTGCTAGAGCGATTGCTCGCTTAAGGTGATACAGCGTCGCGTTACATGCATTAGTCAGGTACGATCGCCGTCGTGGCCCCATTAATTAATGAGACCAGTCATAAGTATTTGAAGTGATGATAGGCTGGGACTCTAGATAAAGCCCTGCATCAGACTTGCGGGTTCTATCTGATTCTCTGTAACTGGGTACTTGGGAACTACACATACATCACAACTATCTTGACATGCCTAAATTCATCTCTGGCCTGCTTCCAATCTCGGCCACTTGCAGGGCACATCAGCCTCATCACACAGCCCATGTGGCACAGCATCTTTCGGGGTCTTGTCAGTACTAACTTGTCAACCTTCTTCCACCAATCATCATCTAGTGACACGCGTTTGCCTCCTGTAGTGGAGCTATACAAAGGGCGAGAGAGTACAGAAACGAGCACAAATCGGCCACATGTATTCTTCCTTTGCAAAGAATGGACGGGCTATTGACTTCGGGACGCTTGGTGAGTATCCGCCAAAGCGAGGCCCTCACTATCGCCTGCCCAAGACCGAGAGTTGTGATAATATTACTAGGGCCATATAATGTTGACTAATGTACATAGAAAAGGGAACCGCTATCCGTCAAGTCTCTCCATTGCTTGGCGGCATGCGTGTTATAGCCCCGACCTGTTTCCAAGCACCGAGTTGCCTTTCAAACGTTACATGCTGAACAGAGCGGTAACTGGTCTGGCTTCTACCGGTCGAATTCTGCGCTCTTCTCCATCTCGAGGTGAGAGGATTCAAACAGTCCTAGGGCATTACTAGTCCGTTGGCATAACTACCACCTCATCTGGGGGAGAGTACTCCTCAGTTGTGATATCATCGAAAAGGAGGTCGATACCTGGAAAACTCCCCGTGCCATCAGTCCTGCAAAAGAAAAAGAGTTCAAATCGAAAGCCCGACGACACTCCGTCGAAGATGACCGAATGCGACTGATACTCGTTGGCTGGACTGGGGCCGAGTAACTCACAGGGAACTATCTCCCGAATGGGCTCGTAGCCCAGGCTTGGACAAGTCTTGCTCGGTGATCGGCGAGTCGCCATTGTTGGTCGTCGCAACCCAGGGATTGGCACCATTGGACCCCTCAACCAGGGCACGACGTATTGGCTAGGCCCAACTACATAACCTTCCGTGGAGGTGCTGGCCGTTGATGTCGTTCCAGTCCCGTTCAGGGTTGAAGTGGGAGTTGACATGGTCGTTTAGCGCCGCCGCTGATCTGCCCTGTACTGGATAACGACTTCTTTGTTGATGTACTGGTAAGACGAGTCGGCTGGTGGCAAGCAACCAAGAGGTAAAAGTCAAACGCCATCTCACAGCCGCCATCCGACGCATGAATTGGGCCGTCGCGCGCGAATGAGTACTTGAAGATGTACTGCTTCTTGGTATCGAGACCCTGCACCGTCTTGGAAAGATATCGCCTGCCCTGCTGCGAGCGATGTGGATGCGACTGAAAGCCGTAAGTATCTGCTATAGAGAGAATCTCAGGGGGCACTTGCAGGAATTTGGACCCGTCATGAGCTCACGGTCCGTTTCCAGCCTGCTCGTCAATTTGTGGCGGTAGAACAGTATCGTCTTCGGCGGTTAGAACCCATGGATCCGCGCCGGTATTGACATACTCGAAACTGCCATTCTCGAGGTACTCGTCAGGGGCAGCGACACATTATTCTTCCTTTGGAGTGGGAGTAGTGGTCTACGTCGTCTCTTCAGTAACGCTGCTCGGACCTTGGGGTTCGGGTAGACGTCCCGAAAGACTCACTCAAGGTCGACGTGAACGAGAGTGATTAGGAAGAGTTTGGCCGATAGGGCCCAGTCTCGACAGCGCCGAAACGCACTGCCCCGAGGACGGCGAATTTGTGCTGCAGGGGCGACATAGTGTACCGACAAATTGCCAAGATTGTTCCTTTAGTCTGGGCTGTTCGAACCTCTTGAGCGCCGATATTATTTGGGTTCAGGGGTAATAAGAACATGGTTGGTTCATGTAGTTTATTTTGACACTTTGTCAAGTCTTAGAGGGCGCTATCGCTTTCGAGACTCGATAGTCTGAACCCTGAACATCCGTATTCTGACAGCTCTACTGACATACCAACCGTCTCGAACTCGCCATCCAATGGCACCATGGTGCTCCGGGCTTGCGATAAGACAAAAAACCATCTCGCGCGAAAAGGTAGAACCATTACTTTGTGCACTTAGGGTCGGACTACGGCTGAGAATATGCATCTAAACAAAAGTCAGACATCTTCACCGCTTACCTTAGCCGGATTTACCCATCCCCACAGTCAGCCCCAGCCAGACTCTGGGAGATTGCGCTTTCATCGAGGGAGCCTTCAGGGAGCCGAACCTATGGATATATCATGATGATTGATGATGCTATAAGGCTGGGTCTGCTCGGCGGTGGCTGTTTGTGTCACGCTGGGACATCCTGGTATCTCTCCTCTTGAGCTGTTGGCCTCACTACGCTAACCATGTTGACCCCAACGTCACCCTGTTGACAACCCCTCGCCAGGGTGGCAGTTGACAAACTCATCGCAGGTGGAATTAGGTCTATAAGAAGTCAGATAACTAACGGTACAAGACAACTGCTTGTGAGAGACTACTTTATTACTTTCTGGAGAACGGACTTCTCAGGTCACGAGTACAACTGCCTAAACCGGCCATTATTGAACACAATAGAAACAACATTGGACGATTTAAGACAGACTATAGTTCTTTATATGGAACCCAACGTGGCCACCTACACTTGCAGCTTATATACGCAGCAACCGGAGCTTGATACGACTGAGCTGGATAGAGGTCAGGAATATTAATATCATTGTCCATGGGCGTCATGATTAGCAAATAGTTGACATTTCAGTTACCATGTACTTCATATCAAGCAACTGCGAAATGCCCTGGAGATAAATGTATACTATTGTAACTATCAAGTCATAGGTTGATACGTCAACAGCATGGCTGAATGTAGGCAGTGCTTTAGGAAGTGGCGGTTATGATGACTTGGATAGAGGCTTTTCAGAGGCCTGTGTAGTTCTGAAGCTCCAGCCTCATTGGTCAGCTCACTTAGATAGGTAAAAATTCGTCATCCGATGTTTTCTCATGTGATAACGGTGTCGGTGCTGGAGTCATGGGTTTTTTTTCCACGCTGGCATAAAGAAACCAAGCCAATAAGCACTGCCCCGCCATTACGTAGACCCCCGACCCTCAAAATAACCGTACTGAAAGGGCGGGCTCCTCACTGAAAATACAGTGGCGGGCTAGAACCTGAGGATCATGCCGGGAAATTTCCGCCCGGGCTGGGAACCCGACGCCATCATCAACAATTCTTGACTCGGCCACTTTGACGTATTCTCCCCTTGCTTACTACACCTCAACCGCTCTCAACCCTCAACTTCTTTTCTCCCGAGCCACCAGAAGAAGCCTGGAAGTGCTGCCCATCATGGTCGTCGATACCGCATACTACGACACCTTGGGCGTCCAGCCCACAGCCACTGAGCTGGAAATCAAGAAGGCCTATCGCAAGATGGCCATTGTCCACCACCCAGGTTTGGGCTCCCTAGAGGCGTCGTGACTTGCACGCAGCTGACTTTCCAACCCTCACAGACAAGAACCCCAACGATCCCACTGCCCATGAAAAGTTCCAGGCCATCGGCGAGGCCTACCAGGTCCTCTCCGACACCGACTTGCGGAAAGCCTACGATAAGTTCGGAAAGGACCACGCAAAACCTCAAGAGGGCTTCGCCGACCCCGCCGAGTTCTTCAGCTCCATCTTTGGTGGCGAGGCCTTTGTCGACTGGATCGGCGAGATCAGCCTGATGAAGGACCTCACCGCGACTATGGACATCACCATGCAGGAGGAAGAGGAGGCTGCTGCTGCCGAGGCCGCCGCCGCCGAAGCTGCTGCTGCGGGCACCACCGACGGAGATTTCCCAGGTACCGAGGATGCCAAGAAGGAGAGCATGAAGGGAGAAGAGAAGAAGGCAGAGGAGAAGGCCGCAGAGGCGCATGCCGACGCACCGCCCCCGCCGCCTTACACCGAAGCCGTGGATGAGAAAGATACCAAGCCCGATACAACCACCGCAGGACCCTCCGGAAGCGCCGACGCACCTCTGCCCCGATCCGATGCCACCTCGCCCGCTCCTTCGTCCACCTCCCGGAGCCGAACCCAGATCCCCCTGCGGCCAGCTCTCATGGACAGGGCCCACGAAGATGAACCGGCCAAGACCGAACTAACAGAAGAGGAGCTCAAGCGCAAGGAGAAGAAGAAGGGACTGAGCAAGGAGCAGCGAGATCAGCTAGCAGCGTACGAGAAGGAGCGGGCGAAAATCCGACAGGACCGCGTTGACACCCTCGTCCGCAAGTTGCTCGACCGACTCAGTGTGTGGACCGAGACGGACAAGGGCAATGACGTGACCAAGGCGTTCCAGGAGAAGATGCGCCTCGAGGTAGAGAACCTCAAGATGGAGTCGTTCGGCATTGACATCCTGCACGCCATCGGCCAGACGTACGTTTCCAAGGCGTCGGGCCTGCTGCGCAGCCAAAAGTTCCTGGGTATCGGCGGCTTTTTCAGCAGGCTCCGCGACAAGGGCACGCTGGTCAAGGAGACGTGGAACACTATCAGCAGCGCCATCGACGCCCAGCAGACCATGGAGGACATGGCCAAGATGGAGGAGAAGGGCGGCGAGGACTGGACCGAGGAGAAGCGTGTCGAGTATGAGCGCCGCGTCACCGGAAAGATCCTCACCGCCGCCTGGAGGGGGAGCAAGTTTGAGATCCAGAGCGTGCTGCGCGAGGTCTGCGACAGCATCCTCAACGACAAGAAGGTCCACCTCAACAAGCGCCTGGAGCGTGCTCAGGCGCTGGTACTCATCGGTGACGTCTTTATCAAGGTAAGCGCCCCTGTTCCCTAGGTGATACATGATCAGCAGCTAACATAGGCACAGGCTGAGCGCTCCCCCGAAGAGGAGGGCGACTATCTCGTCTTTGAGCAGCTCGTTGCCGAGGCAGCCATGAAGAAGGACAAAGAGGAGGATCACGACAAGAAGAAGAAGGACCGCAAGTCCCACGGCAAGGAGCCAACTCCCTCGGTCTGAGACTGGGTGCGATCTTGGAAAAGCCCACAACTGCGGTTTGTGGGCAAGGAGTAAGCACATCGTCTTGTTCGTGGCGATGGATGGATGGTATAGAAAGCCAGCGGTGAGGACGGCCGGCAAACGACTTTTAGACATAATTCCCATGACGCTATTCCCCCCTTTTCATGAAATGTCACGACCATTATGCATCAGAGTCTCCCGAGCATGCAAGTTCAGATCAAACCAGTGGCTAGCTTGAAAGCAGCAAAAACAGTATAAAGCAAGACAGCGTCAGATTGAAGCTGTGACTTTCTTCTCTGATGGCTTGCTTGCCATTTGTATATAGCTACTTTGTTCTGCATCCTCTCATCCCAAAGCGGGAGGAATCAGCAGCTTATTTCGCAAGTCCCTCGTCTCAGCTAGCATATTCTGCTTTCCCGGTCCTCTCTTTCTGCCTCTCCCACTAATGCTTTTTATAAGAAAAAACTTCGCCAGGTTTACGTGTAAACTCTCTCGGGGGTATCTGTTGTACATACATATCCTGAACCAAACCCCAAAAAATCCGCGACAAATGAGAAAGAAGCCCTTTGGGGGCAATAATGATGTAAATAAAAATCTCCAAGCCGTCCAGTTCGTGTCGTTGTTGTGAAAAGCTGGGGGGGCAGAAGAACAGAGGAGTTGTGGCATAGTGACGCAGCCGCTGGGAAGCAAAACGTGGTGGAAAAGGGACAAAAGAAATAACAATGATCGCTTGCTTGCCCAACACCTTGTATGCATGCATGTTTCCCCATTAATTCGTGTATTTGACGTCGTTGAGTCAGGCCCTTTAGGCTCGGCTGGTGGTGAGAAGATATTGAGTTTATGAAGAGGGATTCGGGAGTAGTGAGTTTTGTGCGGCATCCCGGCTGCCGATCGTGCTGTGTTGAATTCCTTAGGCCTAGTATAAAGCTTGGGTCGTATTTTGTTGTGTTCCATAGGCCAGATTAGTTACCATCCGCTTGCAACTCAATGCCACTATCACGATCCTGGGAGCTCTTCTCCCAGGGCAGCGGTAGTTCAAGCCCGGCACTACCAGTCTCCTGGTCATAACTGCTAAATTGTGACATGGCCTCCTCGTCATCGTCTTCGTTTGGAGGAGGCAGTACGTGACCGCCAAAGTCGACATCGGTGATGCGGACTTTGTATTCCAGTGCCTTTTGGCCCTCCTTGATGAGGATCTCGGTCCAGTTGAGACATCTTTTAATACTTTGGTTGATCTTCTGGCTATCGACGAGGATTTCACGATGTTTGGACAGATCGAGCTGCAGACGACGCTCATCCCGCCGTTGCCGCCCCATCACCTTTTCCATAGCCTTTTCGTCATGGGGGTCCATGAGATCCGAAAGTGATGTAGAGTCTTCCATTGAGAGATCAGAGTCCTCTAAAGAGTCGTGTTCTTCGTCATCAGAAGGAGGCGAGGACTCCTCTTCACTGAGGTCGGAAAGGCTGATGGGAACATCTGTCAAAGCTGTAGAAGGCACTCGGCTAGAGGCCGCTGAAGCGACAGCGGAAAGATGGCCCGACCTGGACAAACGGCGATACCTTCGAATTTCGGTCGTCTGTTTCCGCAGTTGCCTCTCAAGGGTTCGATTGATTGCTTCAAGAGAGGCATTGGTGATCTCCAAGTCCTGAACCTTGCGCTCTCTACGTGCGTTTGCAACAAGTTCATTGATTGGATCCGCAGAATTGGTCGATCTGGCCGGGCTCTGGACTTCAGGCTGGGATCCATCATCTCTTGATTCTTCTTCTTCCGCGAGATCTTCGGCCACCTGGAGAATCGAGGCCATGGTAAAGGCGGGTTGAGACAGGCCAGGACTCCTGGGAGGTGGTGTAGGTTCAGCAGGTTGTCTAGGTGGTGACATGGGTAGCATTGGTGAGTGCGGGGAGTTGAAGCTGGGGACGCTTCCCGTTCTTGCATGGCCTCTCGGTATCCTGGGGGTCGATTCGATACTGACTCGTCTCTTCGAATTAACGGTCGCCGGAGGAGCCAACGGGGGAGGGGATGCAATTTGAGGAGGTGATGTCATTTGGGGCCTGCTGTTGAGACCAGGTGTGCCCGTATTCTTGAGGATAGAAGGAGTTGGTTGGGCGATCTTGATAGGGGACTGCGGCCTCGGGGGCAGTGGGGATGGGTGATTTGGGTGCCCAACCGCCGAGCTGCTCGTACCAGGACGCCCTGTCTGTAGTCTGGGGCTGGATGAACCGGCTGAAGGGGGTCCAGACAATGGCAGACTGGGTCTGGACTGAAGGTCAGGGACGCCATTGGCATAGAAGAATTTCGAAGACGTCGGTTCAGGCGTAGCGGTGATGATTGGAGAGTATGGCGAAGAGGTGGGAGGGCTCAAGCTCCTCTTGGGTTCGGCAGTAACACTGTTGGCGTAGAAGAATGTGGCCGACTTTTGGGAGACGGCCGGCGGGCGAGTGGACGATGATGATGTGTTTGGGCCATTGCTTGCACGGAAGAATTTGGAGCTTGGATCGGTAGAAGAATCGACTCGAGGTAGAGATTGTCTTCCGGTAGAAGTCAAAGGGGCTCGGGGATCCCACCCATCTCGTTCCGGATTCGGGGTACCGTTCGGAGTGGTATTATTACTTTCGGCACGGCTTTGACGACTGCCGGACCGGGGGGTAATGGCATTTGCGGTGTAGGCTCCGGAGGGCGAAGCAGCACCCTCTCGATAGGACGACCCAGTAGGCAAGTTCTGTGTCGACCTCCGGACCAGCGGCGCAGCTGTCGAAGGGCCCTTTGCAGTGGAAGCAATCTTTGGAGTCAGGGGCGTACGGCCGACCGTCTTTGCAGCAGCGGCACTGAGCTGCGGGGGCCGGGGCCTCGAGTCGCCAGGGGGCATCTTGGAGGCGGGCGGGGCGGAGCTCGACGAGGTAGAACGAGAGGAAGTCTTTGTGGTGGTTAGGGCGAGGACATGTTGTTGATTCGAGTCGTCGTAGCCGAGGGGCGGCGAGGTACACGAGTTGGAGGTAGAATCACCAGCGGAGGGGAATCGGGGACGAGCCTGGGGCTTTGGAGTAGGGGTCCTGGGGCGTGGTTTAGACGAGATAGCGAGCTTATTTGAGGAGGCCGAGGCCGAGGTAGAGATGTTGGCAGGCGGAGCGGAGCGGCGAGTGTGTGAGCCGGCGAGGGCGGGTTTAACGGGTCGTGAAGGCGAGTCGAAGGACGAGTTGATGTTGTTGAGAGTCCGCATCCTGGCGGGGACAGGATGGCCAACCTCGGAGTCGGGGAGTCGAGGCTCAGGCTTCGAGGCAACCAAAAGCGACCCAGAGACGGGACGGAGCGGTGAGTTCTTACTGGCCGGCCGGCATGGAGATTTTAAAGTTAAGGGGGAGAGTGGCCTGTAGCATCAGAGCCACAGGGCACTCGTAGCGAAGTGAGAGCGCTGGGGGATAGTGGGCTTAGTGGTCCAAGCCCGACGGGACGGGAGGGTGTGATGGGCCCGGACGAAAGTAAACAAAGCACCTCCAGCTCAATAAATGATGTCCAAGAGCAGCCGTACGAAAGCGGGGAGAGCAGTAATCGATGGATGAAGTGGCTTGAGGATTGATGGGTGCTCCTTGCTGCAGACGGGAGGGGAAGAAGATGACGAGTGGTAAGATCGGTGAGGATGAATTTCCTTCAAGGAAGATAGATGTCTGCATGCGCCAACAACAACACGAAGAATGAAAAGGCGGCAAAAAACCGACGGTTCCGCAAGAATTAACGAGATGCAGGAGGAGAAGGAGGGGAGAGGGAGGGAAAAGAGAGGAACTCGACACGAAGACCAGACGGGAATAGCCAGGAATAATACCTAGGGTCTATAAGAGCGAGCGGCATGAGATGGATCATGGATGGATCGTGGTCAAGGCCACGGCCAGGATGAGCCCATCCTGGTTGTGAGTACTCCGTACTTTGCTTGTTATTCCTTTTTCATATTTTATGTGTTAATTACTATGCTACCCAATGTCATAAAATCAAGCCCAACCTCAGGACGCATCCAAGTCTTCAATATTCTGGAATTGAGCCATTTGGCTAGTGTTGCTTTATCTAGATGCGGTGTAGAACATACCAAGCACAGCTACAGTGGGTTCTGATAAGATGGATGTGCACGCTTGTTGTTTATTATTTGTTTTGGTGCGCGCTTGACGGTACAACACCATAGCCTAGGTATGTAGGTAGGTTACCTAGCTTTCCTTCAACCCGACTGAGCCCTTCCAGGTTTGCACTAATACTCCAAGGGTCCAATCCCCTCGACTCTCTCTTCAATGCGCACCACCACTCGATTAATTACACCTTCATGCCCGCCCCAAAACGGTTGGTCTCGTCTCTCTCCGCCTCGCCCTTCATCATCATCTCTCTCTCTCCCCTGCCCGGGAATGGACCCTAGTCCCCTGCAAAGACGCCCGTCGATCGCCGCGAGTTTGTACGTGGCATGACACGCCAACGCCACGGACAGAACAACAACCGGCGGGGTCTACCACACCGTACTACGTAGTAAGGTAGCGTTCCCGAGCGTTCGGAGACTGTGTATGTGAAACCGCCAAAATGAACATGTCTGACTGTTCAAGACGACCTTCAAAAGCAGAAAAGCGAGAGTAGGATTATTCAAGCTTACCTGGTAAAAGCCAGAACTGGTCTGGAAGTATTCTAGACTTCCTAATTGGGTAGCACTACCTCATTCCTTTTTTAGGTAGGCACGCGCACAAAACTGCCTAAACCCTGATGACCAATCATCGTGTTGTCTTTGCAAGGCTTCGTTTCTCAGCTCCCGTTCCTTTTCTGCTTTTTCTTGTTCCGCTGACAGAAAAAAGCTGGCACTTTTTCCCACCCCCAGCCCTTTACAAGACCCTCCAACTCAGAAAGTGGCTCGATGATTCTGCAATAACCATTCCACAACCCACTTACACTCCCTCCCTTTGCTCGCCTATCGACCTGCTGCAAGCTCCGAGGTCCCAAGTTCCCGGGAAATCTCTCTTTCCTTTTCCCTGGGCCCCGAGACCTGCCTTTTCTTTCTCGCTGATCCTCGGTGTCGTCATGGGCGTCATTGGGATATCGCTGATAGTCGCATCCGTCGTCTGGGTCCTTGTCCGCCCGCCCTCATGGATACCCTCGCCTATGCAGATCCTCCTTCGCTGGAGGGGCAGTCCTCCTGCCATCACAGCAAAGGAGCCTGAGTCGCCATCACAGGCCGAAGATGAGGCTGAAGCTGTCTCCGAGACGGGGCCTAGCGCAGCGTCCGCGCCCCGTGTCCTGGTGTCGTTGGATCACGAGCTGAAACCGGACCTCCGTCTCCGGGCTGATCCGGCCGAGCAGCCTGACAACCGTACCACGCGAGCCTCGTCGTCTGACCCTAACCATAGCCGCCATTCCCAGCAGCCTGTCAGCCAAGGCGTCGCTGCCTCGTCTCCTTCCGTGCCCCAGCAGCCCGTCAAGAACGATGCTGCGTCTATGCCTCCGCCACCGCTACCAAAGATTGTCCCTCAGCCTCCAACAATCG
>JABEYC010000675.1:0-21773 GCA_013266195.1 Fusarium zealandicum | reverse complement strand
TCCCCCTCAAGCCCCAACCTGAGGGCCCCCAAAGAGAGGGACCCCCCCTGTGCACCGCCTAATTCGGCTTCCCCTACGGCCTCCCCTTAGTACCTTGTACCGAGCCTGGGCTTCCCAAAAACCCGCCTAAAACTAAACCAGCCTCTTCCTCCTCACTCGCCTTGACTCCCTCAAACCTCTCTTCTCCCCATCATCCCCCCCATCATCTTCTCATTTCCGACCACCAACGGTTCCAACGCCCATCTCAAAAAATACCCTCCATCTCCATCATCTCCTGTTGTACGCATCTACCCTTCGCCTCGACCTCCAAGTCTCGTCCTCCGGCCGCGGAAACCGATCTCCATCCCCTGCCTGCTCGCGAGCAATCCTGTGCACATCCGCTCCACCGCGTCACGATCCGTTACGATAGCCTCAAAAAACTGCCCGACTCGCTCTCTTTGGCCAGTCCCCCATCGAGGGGTTTGTCCAGAGCCTTGTCCAACTACGCCTGCAACCCTGTCGTCCCTCTCCCGCGAACCTGGCCCTAGCCTGCTTGTCATAAGGCTCCTGGCCGCCACGCCACTCCGACATTTGCGTCCTTGAATAATCCCTCCCGCCTCCTCCCTCGACTGCCTCGCCCTTCCGTATCCGGCCATCGCCATCAACCGCAATCATGAGGGAAGTCAACTTCAGCATCCCCAACGTCAACAAGGCGTCTGTCGGCATCACCACCGCCCTCTACGACCGACGGGCCCTCGATTGCACCTCAACCCTCCCTCTCATCAACTCCCTCAACCATCTCGCCTACCTCACCACCTCGTCTGCTCGCATCCGCGACATCCTCACCGTCGATGGCGGCATTGAGCGTCTCGTCTGCATCCTCAAGCAGGGTCGCAGCAAAGACATGATGGGAATGTGGAAGTGGAATCTTGCCTTCCAGTGTGTCGTCAATATCGGTGTCCGAGGCACGGAAAACGTCCGCACCCGCGTCGTCGAGGCCGACATGGTCCCTGTCATCGCCACCATCCTCGATAACTACATCAAAGCTATCGACAAGTGCCGCGAAAAGGCAGAAGAGGCCAAACAGAAGCAGATGCACGACCACCACCACCGCCATCGGAGTCACGAGCACCGCTCGACCCCCAAGCCATCATCCACCTCCAATTCGGCTTCTTCATCAGCCTCTTCATCAACCTCCGCCGTCACTTCTGCTGCTTTCGGCCATCGCTCCATCCCTCGTGTTGATTCCGCCGACCAGCGACCCCTTCGCCGCAATGGCCCGCCGCCGTCCATCGACGTTTCAGCCGCCTACGCCGGCCCATCTACCGCCGCTCCTCAGCCCCTAGATGCTACTTCGTCGACTCCTCAATACCCCCTTACCGCCCCGGACCGCTCTGCTTCTTACACTCCAACCCGTCACCAGAGCTTGAGAGGATTCGAGGGTCGTCACGCCACGACTTCGGCCCCCCGTCAGACCATGCAGCCCCTTGCAACCGCCGTCCCAGTGACCGAGACTGTCGAGGGCTTCGTGAGACCTGTTCGTGACGTCGACCGCCTTGCTTCCATGGCCCCATTTGGCCCCACCGATTTGGCCTCCCAACCAACATCCCCCACGACGCCTCTGCCACCACCCCAGATGCGCTCTCCCACCGTCCGCCCAGCCTCGACTCTTGGACCTTCGGGTCGACCACGCAGACGACCCTCAATCCGGCACCAGAACTCGACGGCCGACGCTGATGACATTAATGGTGACAGCATGCCCTCGGACGAGTCGCCCGAGACTGAGATGACGGGCACCGACAACTTGCAGTCTGCCGTTGGCATCCAGGACATCACGATGGAGGACGGCGACGCCATGCTTGCGGGTACGGCCCTCGACCTGGCTACCCCGACTGTTTCCGAAACCCACCAGGATGCCAGCACCTTCAATATCACTCACCCTAGCCCTATGGACGGCAGCATCGCCAACAACAACACGCCTACTCCTGTTGCCCCAATCGGGCTGTCACCTAACCGTCCCACCATGGCCACCCCTACGCAGCCTCCTCTGCCCGCGACCACCGTGCCGCGGTATCTCCTCGACCGTCACTTTGTCCCAAACCCTCAGATGCTTGCCGCCATGCCGCGGGAAGAGGATGTGCTCATGTCCCTGCAGCTCCTCGCCTACGTCTCCAAGTACTGCGGCCTTCGCTCATATTTCCAGAAGAGCCATCTCGTCCCTCGCCTTAAAATCGGCAAAGAGCTTGCTGTGCTTGACGGTGAGGAGGAGATCCCCGAGGTTTATGACGAGGACGCCGACGACGAGGAGTATCTGCTCCCCGACGACTTCAACCTCTTCCCTCTTGTTGAGAAGTTTACTGTTCGCTACCACAGCACTGATATGCAGTACTGGGCTGGCGTTGTCATGAGAAATCTCTGCCGCAAAGACGATACGCGTGGAGGCATCCGACAGTGTGCCTACTACCAGTGCGGGAAGTGGGAGGAGTACACCCGTCAGTTTGCCAAGTGTCGCCGTTGTCGACGGACCAAGTACTGCAGCAAGGAGTGCCAGAAGAGCGCCTGGGCCTTCCACCGTCACTGGTGTGTAGCGGCGACCCCGTAAACTGGCTTCCTGGTGCGGTTATATGACGATGGGCGACAGCATCAACTCGGCGCATTGTGCGGCATCAATGCTTGTTTCACAGTCTTCTTCCAAGGGTTGCAAATGCATTGCACAGCAAAGCGTGTCATGAGCGCATGGCGTTTCCTCTCGATACCACTGGTTTTTGCTTTCTCTTTTCATGGGCGTCTTCGGGCTGGGCATCAAAGGACGTTGGGTTTGGGGCATTATCACATGTCATTGCACATTCAACTTTTCCCCTTTCTTTTTCTTTCATTTCTTT
Organism: Fusarium zealandicum; assembly: GCA_013266195.1. NCBI lineage: Eukaryota > Fungi > Ascomycota > Sordariomycetes > Hypocreales > Nectriaceae > Fusarium > Fusarium zealandicum. The sequence continues at coordinate 18,912 of JABEYC010000675.1, read as the reverse complement.
TGTCCTCGACTCCTTCATCATCCTTGGAGGCTTGCTTTTTCTTAATTTTTCTGCATCCACGGCTGGAAGTCGCTCATGGAATCATGTTTACGGCGCGGGCTTCCTCTACACCGTGAGCGGGCATTGAGCAGACGACGACAATGCCTGCCTTGTATATAGATACCTTTGATTGCTGGCGGCCCTCGGAGGGCATCGCGTTCGGGGGCGCGGGATCTGGATATGACTGATGACGAGGGAACGACGGGTGCAGCGAGTGAGAACGGACAGAGGTGTTTTTCTTCGCAGGGTCTGCTGCGTAAATTGACTGGGTGGATGTTGATGGACGGCCTCTTGGTAGATGAGCTCGTCTGAAACAGAGGCTTTATCATCATGGGCGTCGGACAGTGGCGAACGATGCAGTCGCTACTCAGAATCTTCTACATATTCCTTTGGGTATAGATGAAATGACCAACGAATTCAAACACTCGACGTTGACACTTGTGGCATGAACATGCAGCGGCTCATATAGTATGAGGATCACAAAGTATTCTTTAGAGCATAGGGACGACAAAGTACATCTCACAATAGCGATTGTTAAAGACTTTACATGAGAAAGTTGTGAATAGTGACAAATGGTTTCGATTTACACGCAAGAGGACCCGAAACGCCAGCCTTTTCGTTGAGTGGGAATGCCTCACACAAGGACCATCCTCCACACCGACCGTCCACCGATGCACGTCTAAGCTAATAGATGCGGTCCTCACCGGGACCCCATGGACTTCCTCCTCGCCTTGCCGGGCCGCGACTTGGTCACCTTTCCGGCGCCGGCCTTCATCTTCTTCGCGTTGAAGCCGCTGAGGTCGCCTGAGCTCGCGGCGTCGCCCGACTTTGCGTGGCGCTTCTTGCCGCCGAAGCCGTACTTTTCGTTCTTCTTTGTCCGCTTGTTGTTGTTGCCGCCGGCTCCGGAGCCCATCTGGCCGCGGCCCGAGCCGGAGCGTTGGCCGTGCTTCTTCATCTCGCTCTCGACGCCCACGTCGAAGATGTCGGCCTCCTTGGTGTCGAGGCCGGCGCCGCCTGATTCTTGACGCTCTGGGACAATGGGGTTAGTTTTTTTTTGTTACAACGAATGGGGGGTGATAAGTCAGGAAGAAGAAGAAAAAAACTTACTTCGCTTCAGGGTCTTGATCTTCTCGAGGGTCTCGCGCTTGGACTTTTGTCGCTCCTGGAGCTTGGCGACCTGGACCTGCTTGCCGAACTTCTTGAGGTCGCGCATCTTGCGGGCCTCTGCGGCGGCCTTTTTGTTGGAGGCCTCGTCGACGAGCTTGGCCTTGACCCTCTCCATGTGGGCGTCCTCCTTGACCATCTCGGCAAAGTAGTCCTTGGGGCGGGCGAAGGGGACGCCCTCTGCGCGGAGGAGCTTGCGGGCCTGGCGGGCGGCGTCGAGGCTCTGGGAGTAAAAGGCGAGCTCGCGGGCGAGGTCGTCGGAGACGTCGGGGATGGATTCGGAGGTTTCGGCGGCGGAGGAAACGGTCTGGTGAGTGGCGAAGGGGGTGGACTTGTCGGTGGGGACAGCGATGCGGTTGAGGGCGGCGAGGAGGGCGGTTGTGTTGTTGATGGTGAGGCGCTGATGGGGGATGAGGTCTTCCTTGTCGGCGTCGTCGAGGTCTTCGAGGTCTGACATGGGGATATCCTCATCATCTTCCTCTTCGTCGTCGTCTTCGTCGTCGTCTTCCTCAGCTTGCGCCTTCTTTTGAACGACCTTCACTGCAGCAGGTGCGATGTTCTTTTTTGATTTGCGCAGGATCTTTTCCTCAAGCTCGATTGACGAGTCAGAGTCGTCGCTGTCGTCGATGCCCTCTAGGTCATACTGGTTTTCGGTCAGAATAATGGTTCAAGATTGCGAGTTTTCTTTCAATTGAAAGACCACAACATACCTTGCTTTCCTCCTCATCGTCCTCATCGTCATCATCATCGTCCTCGGCGACGTCTTCCTCGTCGGCGCTCGATTCCTCCTCAGGTGCCCCGCGACCAGCGGCTCTGTTGCGCTTCTCGGCCTCCTTTTGCTTTTTCTTGAGGTTGAGCTTCTTGAAGTCGGTGCCCTTCTGGGCGGCCAGGGCCATCTTGAGCTTGCTCTTTGTGACCATTTTGGCGGTATTAATCGAGGCTGCGCGTGATGGTCTTGATTGTCGCTCTTCGAAGCTGGCTGAGCAAATGTACTGGCGCTAATAGGAAAAATCTCCAAATTCTGCCGCGGGACTGGGTTCACCGCCTTTACTTTTTTTAATAGCGGGTCCGGTCCGTCTAGGTGCGTAGGTGCGCTCGAGCATCTGGAGGGTCCACTCGAGAACTTCCAAATCGAGACATGTCCAGTCTGGCAAGATACGGTTGGTCACTATTTAATTAGTTCTTAAGAATGATGTACGGGAGATTCTGTTTATTGATTTTATGATTTGAAGAATACACTCGAGATTTTACTGCTGTTTATCCCATTCCCAAGAGTTATTTGTTACAGACTCTTGCTGATCTGGTGTTAGACATGGATATCAAGGCAACTGAATCACTTGGTGGTATAGAGCAAAGGTTTAGTCCAAAGGCTTGTATTCAAGAAGTGTTAAAGTAGGTATAAGTAAAAATATCATCCCCTTATCATCCATCCAGCCATCGCTGTTCTGCTTCCATCTTGCGCTCGATGAAATCAGCCAGCGGGTGATAAAAAGTGGCTTCTGTATGTTGGCGTCCCTCCATCCAGAGCCGGTAAATAAAAGCAAACAAGCCAATGGTAGTCTGTTCCTCCCCATGTTGTTCGTCTCCTCCAAATTGGTGAAAAGCGAGCTGCTGTGGGCGACCGTTGCAAGCGTTGCATTGCACTGGTTGTCGAGTTGTCGAGGGCTGGTGAGAGGGTAGTCGAGTCACCAGCCCCCTATGCTTTAGAAAGCACCGCTCTCAAGCCAGAGAGTGAGAGAGAGAGACAAGGGCTTTACATGATGGTGCAGCCGAGAGGGTAGCCAGGAGTCTGGCCGTTGGGCTTGGCCATGACATTGCAGCCGAGAGGGTAGCCGGGGGTCTGGTTGGTGGGCTTAGCCATGACGGAGCAGCCAAGGGGGTAGCCGGGGGTCTGGCCGTTGGAGGTCTTGGTGGAAGGCATTCTGAAGGCTGGGGTGGAAAGACTGTGAAAAGTCGAAGAGTATTCTGAGTTGAGAATGGTGGAAAGAATGTTGTGGAAGTGAATGTTTGTAGTGTGGTGAGGATAAGAAGAGTATGGTTTCGGGGGGAGGATGTCGTCTTCTTTATACCTGATTTCCGGCCTGTCTTCGAACTCGCGGTGGCCCTTGGGATGAGTGTCTGAGCGTGTAAGTCGAGTTGAGATGTGGTGTTGGGCGTGAGGCTTGTGATCCGTGCGAGATGGCTTGATATTGTTCTCTTGGTATTGTTGTCGACGACCAAGGCCATAGCTTTAGCCTGTGGGTCGTAACAGACCATCTAGATTCTCTTCTTCTGACCCATCTAGAATATTGGTAAATTCGGTCAGTTGTTTGTCACTCAAACTGGCCCAGTTGAGGTTGTTGTGTGATGATCCGAGAAGCAAGACGCACGGATCCGAGGTTGGGGTTTCTTTGTAGAGTCTTAATATTGTTCTCTTGATATTGTTCTTCGGCATTGACACAACCTGGTGACCACCAACAGACCTTTTCCCTATGAATTGACTATCGCGAGACTTTCTAATAGCCTAATACCATGTCAAGCGGTAGCCAGACAGGAAGCACCAGCGGAATTAAAGTGCACCTGAACTGACTACCACAGTCAGTGCGTCCCACCATTACAACAATACGATCAGAATCGACTGAATGGGAGCCTTGAAAGGTCAGTGCGAGATCCTGAACTGGGCAGCAGAAGACTTACCATTTGCCCTTCAGCGTGATAACCACCCACGGTGAGCCCGCCTCATCCACCTCCTTGTCCACCGTGGTCGAGAAGCAGATGGCGCTCATGATGCCGTCGCCAAACTTCTCGTTCAAAATAGCCTTGTAGGCATATCCGTAGTTCTGCACAATCTCGTACAACCGGTAGATGAGAGGCTCAACTGGCGGCATGGGCCCAGCCTGACCCCGGTTGGGAAACCCCGTCATCTGCGCCTCCAGCGTCTCCTTTGACACATTGAGCAGCTCCGAGAGGCGGTCAATGTCCTCTGGTGAGGCTGTGGCCTGTCCATAGAACAGCGCCGCACACGCAACCTCACTCCGCTCGAGGTGCTTGGCGATGGTCTCGAAGCTCAAGCCCTTGGCGGCTTTGCCGTCAAAGAGCAGCTTGGAGTAGGCCGGGAGCCTGTCGGCAACCGATGACTGGATCGTTGGAACTGAGATGAGCGCAAACTCTTGCAGCACGGGGTCACGGATATCTCACTTCTAGAGTAGCGATGCGTCCTTCGTTGGCCATGATTGATGCAGGGAGGGGGAGATGCTGGTGACACAATGTTGTTGATTGTTCTCGGATGAACTAAGAGAAGAGTTCCCCGCTTGAGAAGCCTCGAGTCGTCTATCAAATCATGACGGGGATATTCCCCTTTCCCGATCAACTTGCGGGGTTTGTGCTCTATGACGTGGCATGAGGTACTGATATCAGGATTCCATTCGGTGATAGTCCGGAGACTCGGAAACCATTCAATGGTGAAGTGTATCTCTGTGGAAAACACCAACATGGTCCCTACGTCTCTTCATTCTGTTGACTAGGACCGATCGACTTTGTGTATACAACTCCGGTAATCTCATCTAGCTAAACGTTGCCTTTTGGCATATACGTTCCTGGCGCCCACAAGGTCATCGACGTTGAGGACATCAACACCCTCGTCAATAAGAAGGTCCCAGAGTTGATTGCGCACATTCAAAGGCCAATAGGGTAGGCCCCAGTATCGCACCTTGAGTCCTCGACTATGGGCCTTGGCGATCTGGTCTCGCAACTTGTCTAGTTGCGCCGGCTTGAGTCCTCCGCGACCAACCTCGCCGATTATCATTTCAAAAGAGACACTGGCGTAGTGGGAGTTGAGAGTGCTGTATGTCCCCTCGTCAAGCTCAGCAAGTGGCGCATCGAAGAAGACATCGCGCGAGGGAGTCTCGTTGACCATGCCAAGTTCTGTATCGCCGGTTCCCACGACGGTTATAGGCCTGGAGATAAACACGTTGTTGCTGATATGACTTAGCCAGCCCCTCTGCCTCAGAGGCTCTAGCGTCCTCAGTAAGAGTGGCCAAGAAGTATTGGGATTTGACTTCAAGTCCACCAACAAGACCAGTGTCTGGTCCGGTTTGAGATCGTAAACACCGTGGAAGGAAGAGCTTGCACCGTTGGCGGTATTCTTGGCCCCAAGCAACTCGACCAGCGGCCGGATATACATGGAGGACAGGGTTTGGCTGGTAGAGAGACTGCCGAGATCATGGCCGACGTACAGTTCATCCTGAACGGCCCAAACATCCGCTTCAACGCCGATGCAACCAGCAAGGATGGCCGAATGCAGAGGCACTTGCCTCCAATAGTCATTGTGTGAGTGACAGGCGATTGGAAGCGCCGAGCCGAGAACAGGAGCGAGACCAACCGCGGTATCTAGTTGCGGACGGGGCTCGTCACTCCATATCATGGGCGAGATGGCGAGGATGAGGGCTAGTATGAGACCCATGGTACTTTTCATGGTCAGCCCAGGCGTTCAAGAGAAATGGAAGCCAACACTTGCCTCAAAGCTGCCCCTAGCATGCCTGACGCAAGGATATAGGGGCTCTTCTTGGCGGTCCGGCCTGTTGCTGGTCTGTTGGCCTCATTGTGGGCTGCAGCTGTGTTGTCATGAGAAGTCATGTCTCATCCATCGGATTGGGGCGCGGGTTTAAGCTGTTTTTGGATGAGAAAATCAAAATCAGTTTTTTGGTAACCTCCCGCATAAGCAAGCTATGTACGTGAAACAACAGCCACAAATCTCGCCATGCTTTGGCCGTCGAATGTTGTATGAGTACCTTAGATAGAGCCGGAGCCGGAGCCGGAGGACCCACTTCGGATTGTCTCGGTGTGTTTCTCTCCGTTTAACGGCTCCGAGTGGGAGGTTTATCATGAGGAAACTACCCTGCACGTAGAAAGACCATGGTTTCAAATGATAAGAGAAACAAAAAAAATCTCTAAACCTGGATAACTCGGAGTCTTGTTAGTAGGTAGGTGGTGCTAGAGTCGCGTACTCACTCGGCCGAGTTCAACAAGTCTTGGCTGGAAAGCAATGGATAATACTCACCTTCGGCGATCTAAAATGCAAGTGGGAGGTGCAAAAAGTGCGATATACTCATGACCTTTTTATCTACCAGAGAATAGTTCAAGTATCTAAATTGAAAGTGTTATGTACCTAGGTAGTTTAGGTACCTTACGTAGGAGTGAGCCAAGCGTTGAAAGCTGCTAACGTTTGGGCGGACCCATCACTTCCTGGCGGGGCACTATCTAGGTATTGCGGGCAGCGATAAGCCAACTGCGCCCGATAAGAGAATTAATTTTTGGAGAGTCGTCTCTGATCCATCTTGACCAACCTCTACCTTTGATCCTTCTAGACAACACCACGATATAAGTAGTGCTTCTTGATTAAACGACAACCTTTCTACAGTAAATATTCTGCATAGTTTTCCGGCCTATTTCTGCACCGACGATCATCATGCCTCACAAGCACAAGAGAAAGAGGGGAAACGACGAGGCAGAGTAAGTCATGATCTCTCCATCTTTGCGATTGCGCATCTGACACTCCAACTCGCAGGTTCAACCTCCCTCCGTCTCAGAGAGCGCGACCTCTACCAGTTGTATCGAAGAATGCCAACAAGGACGATGCGAAGAAAACTACCAAGGTTACTTCAAAGAACCCCCCAAAGAAAGGTGCCAAGGATCTTCCCGACAATAAGGATGCTGCGCCAAAAGTAAAAAAGGGCAAGAAGGGACGCCAAGAACACGACGCACCGCGAGCCTTCAGACGCCTAATGTCTGTCGCTCAAGGCAGAAAGGTGAGATCTGGGCTCGACAATGGAGACGGCGGTAAAGCAGCCGCAAAAGAAGCATCAGAAAAGCTCAAGATCCGACCTGGCGAGGACATGCGAGCCTTTGCCCAGCGAGTAGACGCCTCTCTGCCGGTCGCAGGTCTCACCAAGAAGACGGCCATCAAGGATGGCAAGGACGAAGTAGGACTCAAGGTCTTCCGTACGCGCAAAGAGAGGAACATGCACAAGCTCTACGAACAGTGGCGTGTCGAGGAGCAAAAGATCCAGGACAAGCGCGAGGAGGAGGCCGACGAAGCGATTGGACGAGAGCTCGACGAAGATCCTTCGGGTACCACTGCTCTGGCGCAGGCCCAGCTCAACGAGGCAACGGCAAAGAGTACACGACGGAAACGCGGCAAGGTCGACGATGATCCGTGGGCGGAGCTAAAGAAGAAGAGGGCCGAGGCCAAGATCTCGCTGCACGAACAGGCGCAGGCACCGCCCGAGCTCAACAAGAACACGTCCCGGCAGCTCAAGATTGCCAGTGGAGATGCGACAGCCGATGTCGGAAACATCCCCAAGTCTGCGGGCAGTCTCAAGCGGCGCGAGGAGTTGCAGGAGGTCCGAGCCGACGTCATGGACGCGTACAGGAAGATTCGGGAGCACGAGCAGGCCAAGCTGCTGGCCAAGTAGCAAGGAACGTGCCAGACCATGTCAAACAATGTGTGGAGTCATGGCGTTTGCGAGTTACGACGATGAAAGTTCCAACAATATAGAGTTGAGGCATTCAATACCATCTGACGGTTTCCATACAGGAGTCGAACCTTCCATCAGAGTACAAGAAGCTTATGCTAGATAGTATTAACGCCTTGCGCGGAACCAGAAATAAGTCAAAGTTTTATGCTGCATCAAAAAATAGTGTAGCCTCGATCTGATATCGTCACGGTCTGCTTATGTCATCGATCTAGACCACTTCAATTCTCCATCGCCCCCGCCATCCCCACCTCATCTGCTTCGACTACACCTAGCAACGAGAGAAAAAAAAGTACCAAATTAATCGTCGGGTTCCTCTGTTCAATTCGCCCCAGACGACTCCAGTGCAGAATTTTTTAAGGCATCGCTTCGACTCAAGTATGAAACATATGTTAACGTGGATGACATGGCATCAGAGCTCGAAGGCTTGATCGCGGGCCTGTTGGTGCACATCTCGTGCGCCGGCGAACAGGGCAAGTTTGATTGCTTTGCTATTGTAGGCGATAGCAGAAACTGACGGAATTTCAGGATGTCCCGTGGGCGATGTTTTGGATGCGATCCACCATCCGTCCAAAGCTCACGCTGAACCACTTGCAAAGATCCATGAAAGCGACCCAGAAGGCCAGAAGCATCGAACTGCCTCCACCATCTGGAGTTGGCTTGTTGCAAGGCGAGACATCTCAGTTGGCCCGGATCGTAGGTACAACCACCTCACGCTGGATGAGATCCTAGCACTTTCACCACCCACGGTTGCCACTGGACAAGATGAGGAGCCGCCAGGATCTTCGCACTCTTCTCAAGCAGCACCTCACCATATCCTGGTGTATGCTTCTGAGGAGACCATGTGGGAGTCCCTCACAGGCCATGCGGTTGACTACAAGCGGGTGCCCAAGTCAGAATGGCTCTTGCTTCTCGGTATCGCTTCGACAACAACGCAAGGCATCCTGCAGGGTGACCTCGGCCGACTAGTTGACCAGGACAAGAGATCTGTTCCCAAACGCACTGATGCGCTGCTTAAGAAGGGCTACATCGCCAAGAGAACGACGCTCGTACGCGGAACCAAGACGAGCAAGATGTGGCTCAAGCTATTTGCGCCGCCCCTGCCCAAGGATGGTGAGGGCACCGATGAGCTCCGGCCAGACATGACGTTCACTCGTCAGGCCTTGGTCGATAATCTTGACCCCGTTCCGTGGCATATCCGATGGACTGGCGAATCTATCGACTACACGGCCCTAGCCACGAGTATCATGGCTATTTCCAAGGAGTGGGGAGTGCTGCGAATGACCGATATGAAGTCCAAACTCGGTGTACTGGGAATGCGCTGGCAAATGAAGGTGCTGGCCAAAGTATGTCGTTTTCTCAACTCTCGAGGCGTTATTCAGTACGTTGCAGCGAAATTGGAAGACAAAGTCTTCAAGGACTGTATCAAGTATGTCCGCGACTTCACTCCCGAGGACTGGTCGTTGTATCTGGCCACTGGCAAGCGACAGAGCAAGCCTCCTCGGAATCCTGACATGGATGGCCTCGAAGGGAATAAGCAACTGCTCGGCCAGGCTTCAAATGTCTCGGAGGTATCTACGGCGCCGCCTTGGTCCTTGGACAAACCAGTGCCCGTCATAATCGCGGAAATGGCACAGCGACTGGGTGACGTTGGCTTGACAAACCCGGACGTGTATGCTTTGACTCTTGGTCCCTCCTACAGTCGACATCTTTCTTCCATGACCACTGCCTTATCCGTAACGAACCTACAGCCACCTCATCTCTCACATTTTCAACTTCGCAGTGAACACACGAGAGCTGGAAAGGTAGCGTCTTATCGCTATTTTGCCGCAAACGGTTCTCCCTCCGGCTCAGATGAGGACCATGCCTCAAATGAGACAGGCAACACGGCCAACGGTCAATCAACGAGTACCACCGACCTCTACGGATTTTCTCTATTTCACAGCGAGACCCTTTGCAACGAGGCTTCAGTGTCACTCATAGAGCTTTGTAACTTGGGCATGGCAAATCGCAAACCCAAGAAAGGCCGCCCGAAAAAGCTGAATATTAAGAAGCAAAAAGCTGCCCCTGCTGCAAAGGCAAACCCTGCTCGAAAGCAACTCACCCCCAAAGACTCACCGGCGCCGCGACAAGAGACTATCACTGAAGAAAATGGCACTCCCCAGGATGAAGCTGTCATTGCACAGAACACGGCTGTTCAAGACCCTGATGTACATTTACAAGACACCACTGGGCCGCAAGAAGCTGTTCAACATGATGGAAAAATCTCGAAGCCGGACGACGCCCCCTCTACACCACACGAGACCGATAAACTACTGGTCACCCTCAAGGTGTCTGGCGACGCATTGAATAGATTGCCTGTCACCATTTCGACCGATGTTTCAACTCCCGCTCGAGCAACACGAACCAGATCAGTAAGATCCTCAGCGAAGAAGGCAGACGTCGAAATTACGAGCGCCACAGCCGATGTTGAAGATATCGAGGTCGAAAACGAAGCCAAACAGGAAGCGCAACCTGAGATTCCCAACAAAAACCCGCTTGGCTCAAGGAAACGGGGTCGCCCCAAGAAAGGCGAGATGAGGCAGAAGGGAAATGGTCCCCAGAATGCCGATGGCGACTCTGGTTCGCGCCCATGGGTTTGTGAGAAATGCAATGGAAGCTGGAAGAACGACATTGGTCTCAAGTACCATCTAGAAAAGTCAAGAACGCCCTGTAACCCTTCATTCGATGAATCCGCGGCGCTGCCAGCTCGGCGCGGGAGGAAGCGAGCCGTCTCCGAGATTGAAGATCCTGATGCTTCAACTGCCGCTCCAGGTGCATCGCCACGTGCCAAAGCTGCCGACCAGAAAGATTCGGAAGCAGAGGAACGACAACAAGACTCGGAGTACGAGAGTTTGCCAACACCAGCTAAAAGGGTATCAAAACTACGAGGGCCTGTTGCAGCTCGACCAACATGGTCTTCACGTCCAACCGTCAGCTTTAAACAGGACTCGTTCCAGGTCAACCCAGAATGGCGACGTCCCCCAGTCGCCAGTTTTGACACCCCAAAAAAACCAACGCTTCCGAATGGAGCAAACGGTGCTTTGGTGCAAACTGACGATGGACAGCCGCGACCTGTTCTCGGGCCATTGGATCGGTTCAATGCATTTGCAAACTCCCCTAAAACCCCTCGGTCTCGTTCGCAAAGAAAAGACTCCCAGCAAGTGACTGAAACACCTCAGCAAGAGCAGTCTGAACCCGGGCGTGAAGCTACCAATGGTTTACTGAATGGCTCAGCAGTCAAGTCCATGTCTCCCGCTGTCGTCGATAGCCCTGTACCCAAAGGGAAGTTGATTATCCGCCTTTGTGAAATCATCCAGGAGATCCTGGCAGAACAGTCTGGCGCTTTCCCGGGAGGCGAAGCTCTCTGGCGTGCGATGTCGATTCGGTGGGGAGAGCAATTTCCAGCACATGCTATTCCTCAGGTTCGCACGTATCAAGCTGCTGTCAGGGACTTGATTAAGAACAAGAAGGCCGCCGAGCATTTTCACACGTTCCGCAGCAGCAAAGGCGTTACGGAGAAATGCCATGTTGTCATCCAGGCCGGCGTCGATCCCTTCTCCCCGGAAGCTACTAGTATGGTTGAGAGAATCAAGGAAGCGCACCCAGACGTGTTCATTCCGCCGCCTTTCGATGCCCAGATTGACCCGGACTTGTTGAAACGTGGCCGACGAAACCTCCCAGAAGAGGTCGAGATGTTGAATGCGCCAGTCTACGTGGCAAGAGCTGCTCAGAAACGAGCTCTCGAAGAGTTTGATGACTATGCTGATGATCTCCCACCGCCTCCAAAGCGAGCTAGAAGACGGAAGAAGGCTACCCGAGGGAACAGTCTGTCGCCGACGAGGGACGGTAAAACAGAAGATATCACATGGGTTTCAAACAGCCAGGAAGACGAGAATGCGGAGCAAGGGTGGTATGACCACCTTGATTCTTTCGCAAACTCGGGTGCTCCTGAAGCAATCCAGTTCCTCGAACCCAACACGTTCTTGGAGGAAGACCCCCCAGAATGGTTGTCGAGACGTCACTCAAGAGATAGCCCTGGTATTGATATCGACCCGGCACTGGATTCGAGATATCTGCCAGGAGAGATGGTGTTCGACAAGGCGATCTTGGTCTCTGGAGATAACGGCGTCTGGCCATACCTCAGTGTTCAGGACTTTGAAACGCAAGATGCCAGCTACACGCTGAGAGGCTGGATGCCCGACATGAACTGGTTTGCCTGGTCGTCGATGATTGATGTGGTTGATCAACGAGCCCTCGTACTGAGGCGTCGAAAACGCCAAAGCCGAACGGATCATGGCCGATACGAGCGATTCGTTGAAAGGCTACACTGCTGTATGGACACTGAGCGAGCATGGAAGGACTCTTTCTATCACGCTCCAACAGGAGCAGCCGGACCTCACAACATCTTTGTCACTTTCTTTAGTGGAGCTGACATGGAGATGCTGGATGTACCGGCTCTATCCTGGCCTCAGGATTGGCAGCTGACACCCAAGTCATTCCCGTCATTTGTTCCAGATCGGAGACTCCTGGTAGACTCGTCCTCCAGCGACGAGGATAACGATGCTGAATGGCCAAGGCTCCCGATGCCTGAGCCTAAACCCAAACCCAAACCTAGCAAAGCGAGCGTCGAGCGTGTACAAACCACGGCCAGTCGGCGACAGCAATCGCAGCAGCCACAGCAACCGCAACAGCCGCGGGTCAAACGTGTCCGTCTCGTTACGCGAGCGCTGATGTCCATCTCTGCCGAAACAGGACAATCGGGCAACTGCAAGACGGCCAAAGACGTTACTGAGGAGGCAGACAGGCTTCTGGCTGCGTTCATTGCCGTGCGGGTGCTGCTCGGTGGTTCTGACAAGGCTATCGACTGGGGCTTGTTGCTGAAGCTGTTCCCAGCCGTTGGCCTCGACGAGATGCGACGATTCTGGATAAATGCCCGCCGAGATCAGGGGCCATACATCGGAAAACTCACCAAAGACTTTCAGGATAAGTTCTTGATTGCATACCAGAGGGATGAGCTACCAGGGTTCGATTTTAACGACTACGACAACTATGAATGGCATGAGCTCATCGACTGGACACTTGAGCTGCCACGCCGAAAGGGTGTTGAGCTCCCATCTACAAGACGTGTCCTCGAGGACGACTTTTTGTCTCACAAGGCCCCTCATGTTGACAACGACTGGCGGGAGAAGTTCTACCATGTACAATCATCTGTCTTTTCCCGGTTTGAAGCGACGACTTGTCATCCCGCAACTATCACTATTGACAAGATGCTGAGTGGGCTTGGCGAGCAAGTTGAGCTGAGCGACAAGGTCATTGCAAGGTCTTGGATCAGGTCGCTCTGCTGCACAGACGACAGCCGCTACTCGGTGGATCAGATCCGACAGAAGTTTTGGTCGCTCGCGAAAGGAGACCAGGATCGAAACAACACGCTGCTCAAGCAGGCCATTGATGACTTGAGCAAGCAGCGCGTCATCTGCAGGAGCAAAAAGGCACCGCTCGGTGGCCGGCCTTATCGACTCAACGAATGGTACTCGCACATGATGGACAAGCTTGCTCAGCGAAAAAAGTACAAAGAGGCGGCCGACTTCAAGGTCAAATTGGACACTGCCTTTCGTCGTGGGGACGCATTCCGAGTCCCATTCAACCTCGATGACGGGTCGGTCATGGCATTGACCAACCTGAACGCATCCGAGAGAATCAAGCTGGTTCCGGTGGATGTACCAGATATTCCGCTTGGCTTTGAACCTGGCAACTACGAGAGTCGCAAATTCCCCAAGTCGTACTATCACTTTGGCATGGATGCGGTACCAACGGCTTCGTACAAGTATGACGAAGATATCGATGTGCTCCGCAAGACAATCTACGAAGGACCACCTACAGCAGGTAAGGAGAAGGAGAGTGTGCTACCGCAATGGGTGGACTTTTTTGGGCGACGAAATGCGGAGACTTGGATGGATGTATTGGGTGCCTGTTGCTTTGTGTTTGCCACGAGAGGATATTTAACGGTGGAAGGCGTTTGCAGCGCCCTAAAGCCGATCCTAGAGGAGTTTGAGGCACAGATGGTTATAGATTGGGGGAAAAAGACAGGCGTGCTTAGGGAGTCGGAGGATGGGCTGGGAGTGACGGCTGGAGAATGGTGGTGGCTGGCTGTACCGTGGCAATGGGGACGGCAGCTCAGGCGCCGGGGTGACGATTGATGTAGGATTACGAAAGGGATTACCGTGTACGATTGTGATACCCCCAAGGAAAAGGACAGGGTGGCGACTTATAGGAAAAGCATTGTTATTGATGAAGGCGGGCTGTGCCATGACCTCAGCTATTGAGTTGTCTCTGATCATGTAGGGCAAAGGGGCAAAAGGGCAAAAAGAAGACATGCAACACTCGGCATTCGCTGGTCGTCACCGACCCAACTACTACTCAAGCGCTCCTCAGCTTGACGATGGGAGAGCAGACGGGATCCCGTACTTTCTGAGGGCTGTGGTCGTACGTATGTGGCAGATGGAGGTGTTGCTTGAATATATCCAAGTTTGATTAAAAGCAGGGATGTGGCACACAATACTGAAGATTCGCCAGTTCTACGACTAGAATAGTACTAAAGCGGTGCTTCTCTTGACTATGGGAGAGAGACAAAGAGCCTTTCATACTAGAGCATTGCTTACTACTTTTTTATACAATGTTTCTCTGAATGTGCCGTTGAGCTAAGTATCGAAGTGTCTCTTCCGACCCGGGTCTTTCAACTCCAGGAAGGTACGATGGGTGGCATGACCCATCTCTTCAATGACATCAGTGTCGATCTTGTCTTGAAGACGGTCATGCTGCTATTGGCAAGTCGGAAGCTGAAGCTGAGGGGCTATATGCAGTTGGTCGCGCCTGCATTCGGATGCAATCCTACGAAACTTGCAAGAGCGGGGAGCCCCGGACATGCTGCAGCTGAAGATTTCCCCGGAACAACGCTTCAAGCTTCTCCTAACATCTAAATAAACGGCAAAAGCACTCGTGCGACGTCATAATGTGGGATCGCTGGGAACTGGGCAAGAAATCCATCTTCTACGATGAAGATATTCGCGGCACCGCCATCCCGGCCGCCCTATATCCAACGCACGTCGAGGCTCTACGAAGATGTATGCTCGACTTTTCATGCGCAACTCTTGGCTCACAAGATGAGGCTGGTGTCGAGCTTGATCTGGCGAGAGCTCATCATGGAAATCCAGGGGCAGACCCTACCTTGGCAGCGGCGCACAAGACTCTCAACAAGGCCACGACTATACACCAAGGCGGCTACTCGGAGAAGAGATGGGAGGCCTTCTTTCATGCCCAGTTCTTCGAGCCACTTGCTTATGGTGTATCAGTGTCAAAGGGAGACCCTCGAAGGTGTGTAGATGCCCTGTTCCCTGTGATTGCTTAGAGCTTACAGTTATGGTCAGAGTTTCACGCTGCAACTATTACTATGATGCTTTCAGAGCGTACGTGTATAGACACTTCAAAGCCACTCCAGTACAGCAGAGTTAACTATCGACAGGGAGACGAATGAATTGTGGGATTTGTTCAGTGGTGGTGCTGATGAATTATCTGATCTCTCCGGGTTTGAGAGGATAAAGTGCCCCAAGCCAGACCATGCCTTCTACTTGCCCATATATCACCTGGATGCTGAGCCGAGGATTCCCAGGATAAGTGAGCCTGAAGGTCGGCAATGGAACCAGGCTCTGGGTCACCCAATCGTGGATTCCTTTTCATGGTCAACTCTCAAAGAGTTGTTCGCATTTGGCTTACGACCGACCCCATTTCGAGTCTTTCATAAGCCTCCTGTGGAAGCGGGCCTCAACTGTTACCCCTGGCTCCTTGTCGAGCACAAGAAAGAAAGCGCTTCGGAAGCGGAAAAGACAGCTTCCTGCCAAGCAGCCAACGGCGGTGCATGCGCGATCAAGCTGAATCAAATCACGGCCAGATACGCAGTTGAGTTGCCCGACGACGCGCACATTCCTCCTATTCCCACCGTCACAACTGTCGGATCACACGTCAAGATCTGGATCATGTACTTTGCCAAAGACTTCCATGCCCCTTGCAGCGCGCACTATTGGCATGATGTCACTTGGAAAAGGCGCAAACGGGGCTATGTAAGTTGGCTTGTTTTTACTAGAATGCCTCTTGACTGACTAAGGGTTCTAGGTAATGAGGGCGATTTGGGAGGGAGATATGACCAAGCTTGTTGACATTATTAAGTTCCAGATGATCCTCGAGAACACGCACACCTGGGCCATGCGTGTTTTCAAGCCGTTAATGTCTTCATATATCGACCAGTGGAAGCATGTGCACAGCCACTCTGGAATCAGCACTGCAAAAGAGGCGCTTTCGCGTCGCCAGGAAACTATAGAGCAATGCCGTGCGATTGTGCCCATGGTTCAGAGTGTCTTGGATAGCCACTCCACCCTGGAGCTAAACGACAGTAAGCATATCCATGTCACGCCATTGCTTCTGGGTCTTCTTGTCCAGCAGATTTGCTCTTCAGAGCGTCAAGTCCTGGCTGGCGAGGTAGACCGTATCGTCGCTGAAAGACTGAAGGCCCTCAACTTGAGATCAGAGGAAAGCTTTCCCCAAAGAACCACGATCGAAACCCAAGACAGGAGCCAGCGACGTAGGACAAGCGTTGCTAGCGACCAATCAAGCCTCCCCAGTCCAGGTCCGACAGTTGATAACGATGACCCTGACGATGGCGACTATGAGGGATCACAGGCCACGTGGGCTTTCTCAGCGCATCAGCTAGTTGCTGAAACTTCGAGCGACGAGAGCGAATTTAGGCGCAGGACTCGTTCTAACCCTCAGAGAGTCTTAACGCCGACTGCATTGCCATACAGGCCATCGCCTGTAGCAGATGTCCCCGGCACCCCCGACGCATACTCTGGCGGGTCTACGTCGTTATCAGGGAGTCCGACCATGGGAACCTCAGATACAAGCCCTCCCGGGCCCGCTAGATCTACAGATCGGTTCTCTTTCAACTCTCCTATCAGAGCTGGCGGTTCTACTCGAAAGCTTGCCAAGTCCCCTCGGCAACCTCCAAGTCCAGGAGCTTCGAAAGGGAAAATACCAAGCGTTCTCTTCGCCCCAACCTCGTCGAAATGGCCCCCTGGGAAACTTTTCCCCCAGTGGCCTTCGTCCCCTGCGCCTCCGACGATGGACATCACTAAGTGGAAGCTGGCATCTGGGCCTTTGGACAAGCAGAGCCCTAAGCCCCGGCGCAGTACCGAAAGTGATGGGGGCTCAGAGAAGATGTCCTCTCCTGACCCGATGGACGATAGTAGGGAGTCCTAATCTGTCAGGTAAGTCAGATGAGAATATTAAGAATATTATCAAACGCACTCCAAACGGTCAGCATAGCATGACTTAAAAATATATTGACTGTTGTTGCAGGTTCATCACAGTATAAGAACATAGGCTACAATCAGTCCTTACAGTTAGTTATAGTGCCCTTGATTTATAAGTCATTTATTATATCGCCTAAGCTTGGTCATGTGTACGTTTTTGTTCTTGTCATGTGCGAGAGTGCTTGTCGCCAGCTTCAACCAGAAGATGGGATAGAACATGAAGAGACCTCCTTGCAGATATCCAACAACTCCTCCTGCTTGGTCTCGTTACCAGCTCCCAGATGCGTCGATTCCTCTCCACTCGGCGTGAAGAAAACACCGCTCTTGAGCTTGGCCAGGGGACCTTCACCAGCAGCCCACTGGGCCAAGGCTTTGACCGGCTTATCAGCACTGCCTGGCGCGGAAGAGCCTCCCATCTTGGTCCTCACCCAGCCAGGATGCATGCTCACGACCTGGATATCTGTCCAGCGGCGGGCAAAGGCCTTTGCGAGCATCACATCGTGTAGCTTACTATCACTGTATGAGTGCGACTGCGTGACGTTGCGCAGCGTCTCATCGCCGCCGTAGTGGCTATCGGAGCTCATGAAGAGCAGCCTCGACGTGGGTCTTTCCATGAGGCATGTCAGGATATACGGCGCAAGAGTGTTTACGGCAAAGACGGCCGAGATGTTGTCCGAGGTGATCTGGGTGCTTGACGTGGAGCCGTAGCCGATGCCGGCGTTGTGAACGATAGCGTCAAAGGGCCCTAAGGCATTTGCTTCTTGGGCGAGCTTCTTTGTCTCGGCGATAGAGGAGAGGTCGCCAACAAGGACGGCCTTTGCCTTGGGCACGGCAGCTTTCGCAGATGCTGCGCGATCGGCGTTGCGGGCGTGGAGAATGACTTGATGGCCCTGCTCGGCAAGGAGCTTGGCGGCTCCTTGTCCAATGCCGTCGCTTGAGCCTGTGATGAAGACGCGGACCATTCTTACTGAGTTGTGGTGTTTTGGCTATAAGTGAAGTGGCTTCTTCTGTGTGTCAACGTTGGTCGGTTTATGTATTCATGAGGATATATGCATGATATCATAACCGTGGACGATAGCCCGCCCGTTTACGTCACCGCCGTTGGAGGTCTCCTTGTAAGGCAAGAAACAACCACAACGCAGGTTACTCACATTCATTCATAGTCGAGCTGAGCGCCAATAGGATAGACATTGGAACACTCAACCAAGTCAAGTACCACAGGTTACTTTAAGCAACACAATGAAGATCAAGGCTAGTCCATCATATTCTTACACGGCGGATCCGACAGTCACATAGAGTAGAAAGCTGTCGCCTCCGAACCCTCACTCGCCTCTCATCATGTCATGTTGGTTGATCTGCCCGGCCATTCCTGATCTTGGGACACACTACAATGGCGCGTCCGCGGTTGATGTGGCTGGTCAATAGTGTCGAGAACATGCATGGCCTGGCCGAGATGAACAAGAACGAGCCTTGGGATCGGTGGTCCAACAAGGTCACGAGGTGTCTCAGCGCCTTTAGGCTGGAGCAGATCCAGACTGTTGAGGACTCTGGCGTTAAGGGTTTGTGTCGTTGTATACAACAAGATGGACCGCGTAACTTGTAAGTGCAAGAAGACCAGGACGAGACGGATCAGATTCACAGATACCAGCAAAAAAATGCAAAACACCAAAAGAAAAAACATACAACAGCGGGGATTCGCTGGTCGTCACCGACCCAACTACTAATCCGCCCCTCACCGGCTTATCTATGGGAGAGCGGACGGGATCCCGAGTTTTCCGATGGGTATGGTCGTATGT